>VBRH01000581.1:24317-38137 GCA_014578085.1 Cardamine resedifolia | reverse complement strand
GGATCAATTGGCCGATGCTCTCACAAAGCCCCTTTCTCGGACTCAATTTCAGTCAGCTCGGTCCAAGATTGGAGTGACACCAGCCCCTCTATCTTGAGGGGGTGTGTTAAGGAAACTCATATATTCTCATCTCTATAATATCTCTTCTACCATGTAATTAGACAATCATCATTACTATTGTAATCCCTATGATTACGCTTTCTATTGTATATATAATTGTATATTGTTCAGCAATAATATAACACAAAGATTAAAAGTCTTTTATCATCTTTAAGTGCATGGTGTCCTTGTATAAACACAGACAACCAAATTCATTATACTGACAAATATATATTCACCGAGCCTTTTCATTCATTAACATTAACATATATATAATTGTAACAAACTGTTCAAAAATATTAAAAGTGTAAGTTTGAGTTAATGCGAGACAAGTACCTTGGTTTTATCTCCTTATTGCCTTCCTATATCTTTTAGATCCCTCTCAATGAACTCCACTTTCTCTGTTCTTTTCAATTTTATAATATAATTAGAATTGGAATTGTATAAGTATTTTCCAAAACTAAAATTTCATGTAACTTTTATATATATATATATATATATATATATGTGTGTGTTATATATGTTTGTACATTGCATTTGCTTATAGGTGGTCCATGACGACTTCAAGAACATCTGTATTAATTGTTGTGAAAATGACAAAACATTGTTTTGGTCTTACCTCGGTACGTCCAAATTTTTCCTATAGTAGATCGCTTTTAACTTTACATACATGACTATTTTAAAATTCAACAACAAACCAGTTTTTTTTTGTCTTTATTATTGGTCAAGATACCATTTAAATTTTTATCATTTTGAAGTGTTTTTTTATGAAATGACCAAATCTAATCTTGTAAGTTTGCTTATAAACAATTTTTCGTCATAGTAATTTTATATACTAATTATGTTTTAATTATTGAAACGCAATTTTTATTTTTATCCTTGAATTTACATAAAAATACAAATCAGTACTCATATTAAACGGAGCTTCAGGTGCATTATAATATTGAGTGAGAGGTATCGTTGAAAAAAAAAATTACAAGGCCACAGAAATATAAGAAGGATAATGGGAAAGGGCAAATAATAAGAGGCACGTGAAAGATATTTGACAGTGATGGTTTTAAGAAAAGAAAAAGTCTCGTCGTTGTCTTCAATATGAAATGAAATTACACGAAACTAGAAACAATCTTCTTTCTGGGTTTTAGATTATTACAGAAACCAAGTTTCAGAGATCGTGACTCGTGACTCGAGACGGAGAGGCGTTTGGATGTGAACTCTGATGTGAAAAGCGAAGAAAAAATAATTTTTGTTTGAACGAAAGAAAAAGAAAAAAATATTATCATAAAATCTTGAATCTCTGTAATTTTCTCAAAATGTTGATATAGAATAAACAACCTCAGAAACTGTAGAAACATATAAACAACAGTTTACCTTCTCATGTAGAGTAACTAATTAAGAGAACTAATGAAAATGTAGCTTTTCTTTTTTTGATAACCAATGGAAGTGTAGCTTTCACACTTTGGATCTATAAACAAGATAAAAACTCATATCACAAGATAGATCAAAGATGAAACCAAGATAAAAAAATTGAAGTAATAAAGTGGAGGAAAAAAACGATAAATTGGTTAGGGGGAATGAAGCCTGGTCCGAGAATCATTTAGGGTTTCTTTTCGTTATCCAAAATCACTTGAATGATCCTCGTGCCAGACAACAGTCCTCTCAACCCTAAATCGCACCACAACTAAAATCAACACTACTAAGAACCACGTTATCAAGAAGAGAAAAGAGACCTAGGTCAAGAAAATGTGAAATGTGATGCAAATTTATGTAAGAAGACAGAAGAGGAGAAAGAAAGGTAGGTGAGACAAAAGAAACCAAGGTCTTGTCTATCTATATATAGAGACAGAGGAACAAATGAACACAACACCAAGGTTTTATTTTTTACTTGTCTTACATTAGCTTAGTAATTTTTTTGAGTTTGAAAAGTCGTGATTAAAGTTTGGTTACTGTCTTAATATAGCCTGTGTAGGGTTACCTAAAATAGAACATCATAGGGAAATCCAGAGTTGTACATTCAAACGTTCCTCTAAAATTTAATTTTGTTTGAATATATTTATTTCCATTTGTCTTTAGTCGTTTCTCATATTTTTGAGGTCAACAGCCATTAATTCCAAGTAGTATAAAGAACTTCATATGAGATCCCGAAATCCAATTACGTGTATAAATAAATAGATGAATTACACCGGTGATATACATATATATTTATATGTAGAAGAATTACTTAATTAGGAAAATTTAAATGGCATAGAAGAGGATTTGTTTCGTTTGTTTTCGGCGCGAAATCGAAACCATCACAACATCCATTTTCATTGTTGGAATTGAACCACCTCGTCTTAGTTTTTACTTTTGCCGAAACAAAACTAGCACCGTCGAAAAATAATGTTACATTCAATTTCATTTTCTTTTTTTTTTTTTATCTGGCGGCATGAAAGAACAGACCTCGAGCTTTTGTTTTTGACACGATCAAATTGTTAATTACCAAATCCAGTTTTGTCGTCTCCTTTCTTGGCAACCTTCCGATGGGCAATAGAATAATTTACAGTACAGTGATAAAAGAAATCATGTTAGATCTTTATAAAAAAAAAAAAAATCATGTTAGATATTCACCTGATTTTCCAATTTTCTGCTGACACTTGATGCAAAATACCCTTCTAAAAATCGTATGAAATAATTAATTATAATGTAAGACAAAGTTTGCATCTTCATTCATCAGTATAGAAGAGACCAATAATTGTAAGTGCCAAAGAAAACATCAATAATGGTAATACAGTGATGTGTTATATTCAGAGTCTAAATATTGAGTTAATAATGCGAGACAAGTACCTTGGCTTCGATTTCATTATTGCCTTATTATATCTTTTGTCTCCGTCTCAACGGCCTCCTGCTTTCTTCTGTTCTTTTTAATTTTTTCATTAATTATATCTAAAGTTGGAACTGTGTCTGTGTGAGTATTTTTTTTTTCCTCGAAAATAGGTTTCATTTAACTTTAACTACTACAATATTATATATATATATATACATATATATATATATATGTGTGTGTTTGTGAAGTATATGTGTGGTAGCATACATGTTGTGAAAAAGATAAAACATTGTTTTGGTGTATACAACGGTGGTACGTCCATTTTTGTCCTATATCACATCGCTTTATATTTTACATACAAGACTATTTCAAAATTATTGTAACATGTATTTCCTTATATTGTATATATTTTTATTTTATTAATTATAATATTTAACAGAGTAAACCATATTATATCATTTTTCTATGTTATCAATGATTCATTATCATATTGTTATTACAAAACATATTACTAGTGATAAATATATAAGGAAAAGTGATTTTAACAAAGGGATGTAAAGGTATTTTCTCCACTTTCCCTCCCTTTTTCTAGTTGGGTGTGGAATTGTACAAAATAAAACTTGAGGCGAATTTCGTAAACAGGAAAAAAAAAAAACTGGAAGGACCGATTTCCAAAAATCACCTTTTCAGTCTTCAAACTTGAAAAACGTAGCATTCTTTCTATCCATCAGTTTCTTCTTCTTCTTCCTTCTTCTTATTGATCATCATGTGATTCCCAATTACAGTTGATCAATCTTTTCATGAAAGATTCACACTTGTCTCTGACGGAGAATAATAACGATCCCATTTTACCAAATATATTCGTCGTCTCCTTTTTTTTTTTTTTTTAATCACATTTCCTTTTGATTTCTTCTACAAGTGAAAAATGTTGACTAGAGCCCTCGGACGAGTTCGAATTCCTGGGTTATGGATTCAGGGATCCAATCATTCGAGTAAATATTCGAAATTGGGTCCGCTTACTGTTTCCTGTAGAAGATGTTTTTCCAGCGAGAGCGGGAAACGCTTTGCGGCGATGTGGGGAAGCGGAGATTACGGTAGATTAGGGCTCGGAAACTTGGATTCTCAGTGGAGACCTTCCGTTTGCTCTGCCTTGAGTGATCATAGCATCAGAGCTGTAGCTTGCGGCGGAGCTCACACTCTCTTCCTCACCGGTGATTTCTTCATTTCCCGACTTGCTTTATGATTTTTGATTTTCTCTATGGTGATTCTCTGAAATCTTTAGAGTTTGCAATGCGATTTGGTATACGAGTAATATAAGTAGAAGAAGATTTGTGTTGACTATTGAGCTGAGAAATCCGGAGAGTTGGTATCTCAACGACTAGCTGAGATCGAGTCAATTTGCAATGATCTTGTTGGTTCTAGCTGCAGATTATCAGTATTAGAGTGACCCTTGTTGGATATCATTGTTTTTCAGTTGGATTTTGTAAAGTACTATTCTTTTGAATCAGTGATTAATTATGAATTTATTCAACAATATCTAATTGTCAGCTTACATACACTCCTACACATGTGACAGAAACAAGGAGAGTCTTCGCAACAGGTCTTAATGATTGTGGTCAACTTGGCTTATCAGATGTTAAAAGTCATGCTATGGTATGTTAGTAATTGGTGTGTTGGTCAAAAGACTATAGGCGTACAAAAGCTTTTCTTCTTTGCCTCTCAGATAATTTAATAATAATTGATGTTTTCGAATGTTGGTGCTTCTATAAAATGTCGTAGGAGCCGCTTGAAGTTTCTGGACTAGAAAAGGATATTCTGCACATCTCAGCTGGTTATAATCACTCCGCTGCTATCACAGGTAAACAAGCATGATGTTTTTCATTAGTTTGTCATGACCTGAACCTCAAACATGATCTCCTGGATACCAAACTGTCGAAGTTTCTCCTTCAGCCTTCTGGTGCAATGCAATTCTTTTGATATGATATAGTATGTTATTCGTAACTGGCCACATATTTTAAAATATGATATTTTCTCTCTTTATTTTCATTAGTGGATGGGGAACTCTACATGTGGGGAAAAAACTCAAGTGGACAGCTTGGATTGGGAAAAAGTATATACCTTTTCCATTCTATAAGCTATGCACTGTTATATATATCCTATGCTAATTCATAAAATAGCTTGCTTTATTTACATGTTCGTTTCCATTATTCATTTTTTCTTATGAAGAGGCTGCAAGAGTGGTACATGTGCCAACCAAAGTGCAAGCTCTGCATGGAATCACCATCAAATCCGTGGCTTTGGGTTCAGAGCATTCAGTTGCTGTTACTGGTTTGGATCCTAAATTCTTACCTGGATACAGAAGTAATTACCTTCTTGTCTTTTAAGTACTCGGAGAAAGCTAAGGGTGTCTTTTACTTGAGCAGATGGAGGTGAAGTCTTGAGTTGGGGAGGAGGGGGCTCTGGAAGACTTGGCCATGGTCATGAGTCCAGTCTTTTTGGCATCTTAAGAAGTAAAAGGTTGGTCTGTTTTACTTGATTCCAATATAGTTTTGTCTCTTGCTCATGTATTCTTTACTCGCAAGAATTTTCCCATTTACTCCTTCCTGTAATTTATCATGATTCCTTCATAGTATTCTTGTATTGCGCTGTAAAGTATACCCCTAATTGCAGTGAGTTTACTCCAAGGCTTATCAAGGAACTTGAAGGGATCAAGGTAATCTAGTGGTGAAGAATTTCCCCCTTGGATGAAGAGTTTCTAGTCACAAGTAGTTTTAATCTTTAGACTTTCATGCGTATGTTTGTCTGTTCCTTTCTGTAGGTTACAAATGCTGCTGCTGGTCTGCTGCACACAGCATGCACTGATGGTATTGATTTACTTTCTTAAATTATGCATGTTGTGCCTTTTACCGACTTTTTGAGGTTGCTTCCCAAACAATGCAGAGAATGGCTCTGCTTTCATGTTCGGAGAGAGATCTATAAATAAGATGGTAAAGAAAATGTCTTTTCCTAGACGTCTATGGTCACATTATAGTTATATAAAGCTATCTGTTGGGAAAATACAGGGGTTTGGAGGAGTACGAAATGCTACAACACCATCGATTATTAGTGAAGTGCCATATGCAGAAGAAGTTGCATGTGGTGGCTACCACACATGTATTGTTACAAGTAATTCTCTCTCGTTCGTTAGTGTTTTTTGGGTGACCGGGTTGCTTTTGATTTTGCTTGTGTATACTGCAGATGCATGTCCTACTTAAACTTCTTTTTGTATGTTCTTTATAGAGCCCCAAAACTGGTTTTTAGTTTCTGCTAAATATATGAACATATCGTCTTTGTGAGATGATCGATAGCAACTGAGCCTTTGTTGTGTCCCTCGTTTTTGTAAGGAGGTGGTGAACTTTACACCTGGGGCTCAAACGAAAATGGGTGCCTTGGCACAGAGTAAGTATTTTCCCGAAAAATTAGGATGGTTCCCCATAAGATCTGAAAACAAGGTTCTTGCACTGTACCTATACTTATTTTATTTCAATATTTTTCAGCTCAACATATGTCTCACACTCCCCTGTGAAAGTTGAAGGTCCTTTCTTGGAGTCTACAGTAACACAGGTATCTTGTGGGTGGAAGCACACTGCAGCTATTTCAGGTAGCATCGCTTTGCGTAAAACATCCTTTTTTTCCATCTTCATTGTGCAAGTTATCCAACTCAATATCTGAAACTTGTTTGCAGATAACAATGTCTTTACCTGGGGCTGGGGAGGTTCTCACGGTACATTCTCTGTTGACGGACATTCCTCTGGTGGACAACTGGTTTGTTTCAATCATCTTTATTGTTGATCAAATCTCTGTAACTATTCACTGACAGATTGACTTCTTATGCGAATGCGGTATCATTTCATTTAGTTTTTACATGAAATCTGGCATCAAAGAGAATAAATGGATATGGTTTGTTAAAAATATGTAGGGCCATGGCAGTGATGTAGACTATACAAGACCAGCAATGGTGAACTTGGGAAAGAATATAAGAGCAGTGCATATATCTTGTGGATTCAATCATACAGCTGCAGTTCTCGAACATTTTTGAAGACTACTTGAGCTCTATTTTGTCTTAAACTCTTATACTTGAATGAGGAGAAGGTACATCGGAATCAACTCTATAGAAAGAAACTTATGGTAGTGCGTTTGTAAGAATAAAAAACAGTATAGATAGAGAAGAATTGAAGAAGACGAATAAAAGTAAAGTGCACATTTAACACTGATTTTGTAGCATTTCTTGTCAAGTGAGTCTCTTACTTTGAACAGCAAAACATGTAATCCTGTAAACAATTTCCTTAATACAAATGTGAAGATATTGATAACATCAACACTTGTCTCCTTTATTCCAAGTCAAAACGAATGAATCTATTTTTCCGTACTATCTCTCACACTCGCAATGATGGGAATCGCAATGCATCAGCAGAACATCCTAAAGCATTGGTCTTGTTTTTCCGTTATATATATGTAATGGCACCAAATTAAAACGGTGCCATTTTCGATGTGAGATTCGAAGATCAAAAGGATTGCCTCCGATCATCCCACAAGGCTGGTGCTTGAAGTGTCTCATCAATTAGATGTCTTGCAGATTCCAATTGCAATGTATGATTTGTTTCACTTAATCTTTGTTTGATCATCATCCGTTTAATACCATCATACGCAATATAACATCCATTTCAGAAAAGGTACCACTTTATTAAAAAACTGCAACTGATCTACCAATATGATGTCACACTACAGCTTCTTACATAGTCTTCTTTTATGCTCCTATATACAACCAACCATGTATGAATCAAAGCACTTGGAGACCACAAAAACACCACCCTCCATTAGAAACTCAAGCTACCTTCTTTCAACAATGCTTTATAATCTCTCGGAACATCAACCCGATCAATCACATCCAACACTTTTTCCTTGTCGATAACAAAATCAAGAAGCGGAAAACCAGAGGAAAACCTCTTCACCGCAGCTGATTTGCTTCTTCTCACTCCACGAAAATATTCACTGCTTTTGCTCAAAGGGTCACACTTTCTTGCTCGCGAGTACTCAGAATCAAAATCTTGACTCTTGCTAACACATGGAGTTCTCTTTCTTCTGCCTGCCTCTTGTAACATCTTTTGCTCCTCAACTGTTACTAATGGGACACTGATTGGTTCAGATATCAAATGTTGGTTCGTAGTATTCAATGGAGACTTGATAGAAGAAAGTCTAGGACCTCCTTGAGCATCATTCTTTGCTTTTGTAACCAAATGTTGTAACCAAATTATCTGTCCAAGAATATAGATCTCTGTCTTTTCTTTACTAGCGTGATAGAGTGTTTCGATGCGTAGTATATCTCCGCCACTAGGTTTACTAGTGAAATCAGTCCTGTAAGATTAAAAACGAAACCATTGGAGATAAAAGAAGAAAATTGCAAGTGAAGATAAGTTTCAGGTCTCATTTCATTCATCACGTACCCTGTATTTGCCCACTCTCCAACCCAACCGAAACCATGATGAGCTCTGTGATAAAACCATTCAACAATCATTAGCCACTAAAAAGAGAATGTCATACTGAGAGCATAAAATATAAAGTTGATATGACGAAAGAAAGGTCAGATTTCTTACTTGGTTGTGTTGGCTGCAACAGGGACAAGCCAATGCAATGTCCTCTCCATCTCGTCCTTAATTTGTGTAACCGAAAGCTGTCAGAAGAAAACATAAACCATACCACCTTGTTTTTAATGAGATTGCCCCAAAAAAAATACAATCTTCAGTTTTGTAGACCAGAGAGAATAAACCAGAAGACATTACCTCCTTATCGACATTGAAAGATTTAATCTTGGAACGAAGAGCCAATTTTATACCAGGTGGCAAGCTTTGGTATAGAGAATCCCTTGCATTTGAAGTTATAGAGCTTGCACGGGAGACCTTATACCCAACAAAACACACACACGATATGATCGAGAAAATACACTTAGAACCAACCAAACCAAATGAAGCAAAGCTATGTTTGTGCACTCACGAGTGTATCAATCTGCACAATTATATTTGCATAATGTAAAGCAAGACCAGCAGGTCCCAATCTTTTATCATGATCTGCAGCTCCTCTCTTCGATGGTTGATCATCTGAACAAAGAAAGTAAATTTGATATTAAAAATCAGGTTGCATGAATTCTTAATTGTGGAGGACCAATTGACAAGAAAAACTACAGTATATACTCAAATAGAGCAGTCGATATGAGCGAACATTCAAAAGCTTAGATACATGCTTAGTACTTTAGTAGCACATGGTGGAAGGTACAAAAGGAGGAACTTACATACCGGCACCACCGAATATATTATGAATCTCTAGCAACAAGAAATGTACAATGTCTACTAGTTTCTCCATCACCTGAAATACGGACCACCATTTAAGATAAACATCATAATAATCTATTTCAAACAACTTGGATTTAAGTTTGGGAAATGAAGTGTTTGGAATGATTAAAAACAATGCATCAACACCATACAGCCAAAAGATTTGGTGATGTTAAATGATAAAGCTATACACACCTCTTCAAAACTTCTCGACCACAACGATTTTTTCTTTAAGCTTCTCACTACCTTTCTCTGAGATTTAAGTTCCGTTTTTAAGATTGCAAAGCCATCGCCTATGTTTAAAAGAGAGCACTGTCATTTAACCATGTTTCAAATCCAATAAGCAGCCCACTAGTATTCGATTACTTACCCTTACTGCTGTTAGCTGAGTTATCTTCTTCTCGACGCTTTTGCTCATAGTCTTTCTCCAATCGATACAGTACTTGGAGTTCTTGATATAGTTCCTGAACCAAAAGAGATATTGAACATAATTCTGAGATATGTCAGTGACATGAAAAATAACCTGCATTTTTCTATCACATATTCTTTCGAAAGTAAACAACTACTAAAGAAGATAGCTCAATGCACAGAACACCACATTTAATAGCAAGAACAAGTCATTATGCTTTTCGAGTTTCTAATTTTAGAAAGTATTCACTCACAGCAGTATACTGCACTAGAACCATTAGTTGGTCAACCACCAACACCGCGTCTTCTTTCAACTGCCTTTGAGGGGTTAATTCTTTGCTGATCCTGACGACAAAAGAAACAATTCAACAGCTTAAAAAAAGCTATAAGTTATAACACACAAAAATTAACATGATCTAATGCAGAAATATTTTGTATAAAGACCTATCGAAATAGCGCTGTAAATAATGCCACTGAGCATCTTTGGACCGGTTTCCAAACCGAACCACTTCTCCCGAGAAAACTTGCAACTCCTGCCTGCAAATGTAACAAGTTAACAATCTTGCAATGTTTTAAAAGAGCTAAGAAAAAAAAAAGAAGCAGTCTAGACTCGAATTTGACCTCTTATCAGCAGCAACAAGTCTGAGGAGTTCATTGAAATCATTCGAGACAAGATTTTGAACACCCTCAGAATAAAGGACAATTCCTTTCAAATGCTCGATATTTTGTTTAGAAAGTGAATCAATGAGATTTGAGCTTTTGACAATTGTGTTTGCTACTTCAAAAGCTAGGATCCCAAGTTCATTGCCTTTAGTTGCAACTCCAGAAGTAAAACCACCGCTGCTAAGATCTGTCATGCTACTGCCAAGAGTATCCAAAACATCCTTTGCTTTACCTAACCCTGCTTTGCCTAAAAGCACACTTGCCTCTGTGACCTGCCACAATATAGAAAATTCGAATAGTTCACACGACTTCTTACAGTTAAAAGACACTAGCAGTTACTAAGAGACAATGCTTTAGCTCTCTATCGTAGTTGCTAAAAGGAGCTTATTTGTGCTCTCTATCTCATTTTATCCAAACTAACCTTCGAAACTGCGGTTTGAGTTGATTTTGCAGACCGAAGTTTTGGTGATGGAACCATGGCTAAAGTTGGAATCCCATCATAGAACTTATCTTCAACTTCCCTTTCGCGGAATGAGAATACATCTCTCAATTGTTTTTGTTCATTAACGTCTTTAACCATACACTGCCTCGTACCAGGAGCAATCAAACTGATATTCCCAGGTGGTTGTGAGTAGCTAAAATCGGGTTCTCGACCATCATCAGCTACACTTGACCCTGAATACTCGCTGCCGAAATTGAATCCAAGACTCTTGGAGCAAAAACTCCCCATAACTCACTCAACTATTTTCCAAAGACCTCAAAGCTAAGCTACCGAAAAGATCATGCCACTATAGAAGAGTAGTTCTGAGAAAAATCTGGACACTTTCTTTGATTCACAATCAGCAAGAGTAATAACCTAGAACAAAAGACAAAGTAAGGGAAAAGTAAGATCAAAAGACACGAGGAAACCAAATCTTCCAGAATAAACTTCAATAAAATGGGACAGGATCGTGTCCGAAATAGTTGAAGACATTGCAATCGCCTTGGGGGAAAGTAACAGATTCGCACCATTCGTCTAGTTCTGAAACACAACAAGCCAAAGCGGTTCACAGAAGTAAAAGCCTTTAGGTCAAAGACTGTGCAAGCCCCCTCTCTCTCTCTCCATGGACCTAAGCAAGATCGGATTTTTACCAGAGGAAATCGAAGACGAAGACTTACCCAGTATATGAAAAGACCAGAAAAGACGTGGGCCAAGCCAATTTGGGAGCGATAGAGCTTGGGATTCACGACACAGAACAGTGAAAAGACAAAAGACAAAGGAACCTCGAACACGAGAACAAATGTTAAAAAGGAGAAAGTCAAGGAGAGCAGTATGAAATTATTATGAATCAAGAAGAGGAATTCAAGAAAAAGGATTCAACAACAAAAATTTAAAAAGGCATTGGACAACCAAATTAGCATCACTCTAAGCCAAAAACAAAACAACCAGCTTGATAAAGATACTAAACGAAGAAAAGTCAATACTTTTTCTTTCATCTCCAATGTTAAAGAACAGTCACTAGCGGTGATGGATCGGTCAAATCTTCCCCTTTTTACCACGCCATTGACTTATCTTCTGTGTCTTTTTTTGTTTTCGGAAAATCAGTTAATATGAATTTAGAGGCAAATTATATTTATGGTATGTTTGAGAATTGGATAGTTTTATGTTTTTATTTGTGATTTAAGTAGTTTTTGAGATTTATGTAGTTTTTGAGAGTTTTTAAGAGAAAAATAGGAGGTTATTTATTTGAAAATTACCATTAAACTACCCAAATCTCAAAAACTACTCAAATCACAAATAAAAACATAAAAACTACCTTCTTTTCCAATTTTTTTTCTATATTTATCGTAGTTAGTTTGATTAAAAACAGAAAAGGTGCCAAAAAAAAAAAAAAAAACTTAAACCGTTTGAAAAATATAAGAAAAATTATGTAAAAAAAATTTCGAATTTTATTTTAGTACAAAAAGTGGAAGTAAAAAAAACTCATCTTTGCTTTTTCTCGGTCTTCTTACTTGGCAAGCAAAAACTGCGCAAGGATTGGACTTTTGGACTTTTCAAATGGATAAAATTAGTCTTAAGGCATGTGAAGATATATCTATCTAAAAAAATGATTAAACATTAATCAACTCATCATTGAATCAAAGAGTCTCATATTGACAAATTGCATGATTTCTTGTTCATCGAATTTTGAACAAAAAGCTTGAAGCTTTGTTTCATTTCCAGTCTAATTTCAATTCATTTTGGTTCATATGCACCCGACCAAGAAAATAGATTTGGATCGGATGAGTCGGGTCGGGTCGGGTTGGATTGGATGGGTTAGAATCGGAATGGACTGGCCCAATTACATGAGTCTCTGTGGCTCAGAATTCTTTAAAATAAAAATAAAATTACCTCAAAACCGAAAAGTCTGGGTGTGAAGAGTTTGCACACTGCCATGGCCATGGCTTCTGCTATGGACTTATCTCCTCCAACGTTCTTCTTATCCGGAACTTCTTCTTCTTCTTCTTCTTCTTCTTCTTCTTCTTCTTCTCTACGTCGTCTTTCATCCATTTCCTTCTCTAGATTCCGGTGTCAATCTAATCGGAAGTTACAGTTACTTTGCCAGGCCACAGCCGGAATTGAACCTCAGAGCGGCCTCTCTGTCTCTGGCTCCAAATTAGCCGCCCGTTCTGGTCAAGACCGTCTTTTGAAGGTCCAATCTGTTTTTGTTTACTGTGTCATCCAACTTGAGAAAGTTTGGATTTTTGAAAACTAAATTGTTTTCAAATTCACAGGTTCCGATTTCGAACATCAGGAATTTTAGTATAATAGCTCATATTGATCATGGGAAATCTACGTTAGCGGATAAGCTGCTTCAGGTGACTGGTACTGTTCAGAACAGAGATATGAAGGAGCAGTTTCTTGATAACATGGATTTAGAGAGAGAACGAGGCATCACTATCAAGCTTCAGGTTTTTTTTTTCCCATCGGTTTCTCTGCGCAATTATTCAGCTTTCATTTGTATTAACTGAGCATATTAAGAAGATTCGATAAGATTGTTGATTCTGACTTTGTAACTTTTTGTTGTATGTTTGTGTAGGCAGCTCGAATGCGTTATGTTTATGAGGATACACCATATTGCCTCAACTTGATAGATACTCCAGGTCATGTTGATTTCTCTTACGAGGTACTTATATCTTCTAATCTACTTATTGTCTACGGGTACATTTGAAGCTTAGCCTTATCGTTAATTTTCATGCTTATATGTTTTCATATTTGAGAAGTTACTTGGGACCCTCGGTTTTAGTGTCTTAATACACTCAGCTAAAAGCTTAAGTTGCAGTTTTGATGAAGAATGCAGTGTTTATCTATTTTTACAAATAGGTTTCCCGATCTCTTGCTGCATGTGAGGGTGCTCTTCTTGTTGTGGATGCATCCCAGGTAATTTTTCTTTCCCTTGACATAAAAATTTCTGAGACGTTAGAAACCTGGACTCTGTATTGCTCTAGATTTTTTTTTTTTTTTT
>VBRH01000581.1:0-24288 GCA_014578085.1 Cardamine resedifolia | reverse complement strand
TTTTTTTTTTTTTTTCGCTTGGTGAATATGTTTCTTCTGTCTTTTTGATAGCTACAGTAGTACAAAACATTCTAAGTACTTCCTCTATCATGTGCTTTAGGGTGTGGAAGCACAAACATTGGCTAACGTTTATTTGGCTCTGGAAAACAACCTCGAAATTATTCCTGTAAGTAAGGAGTTGTGCTTCATCTGATTAGCGTTTATATTATTCTTTTTAATAAATCATTTTCGTTATATGTGGTACTTATCATCATTCTTTCCTTCGTCTCGTCTCCACGTAAGGTTATTTAATGACGTCTGCCATTTTTGTATTAAAGAAGTCAGAGTCTGCAATAATTCAACTTTCAAACAGGCCAAACATGTTAGCAAATGAGCTAGTATCACTTCAGCAGTACATAGAAGATGCTTAATGTAGAAAGAATTGCTAGTTTAGTATAAAATGATGATATCATTTAACTTTTGGTTATTGCTTCAATCTGATTCATGACTATTCAGGAAACAATGATGCAAAGTGGTTTATTCTACTTGTTCAACAATATGGACTGTATACCAGAGTTTAAAGCAAATAAACTCTACTTCTTCCTGCAGGTTTTGAATAAGATTGACCTTCCAGGCGCTGAGCCAGAGAAAGTTCTCAAGGAGATTGAGGAGGTTGGTGATTCTCTTCATTTGTAGCCCATTTTATGATGCTTGTAGGTAATAGTAATCATACAATGCAGCCAGTAATAGTTTGAACATGATTCCTTCTTTGGTGTCTGCAAAAACTCTTCGCAGTCTTTTGTTTTGCTGTTGTCAATATGTTATCAGTACATGTTACGAGGTTCTAGTTTCTATTAGATATTCACTGTACATACTTTTATGCCTTAAAACATTTTCTGTGTGATATTTTGATCCAGTCTCATGTTCCTTTAATGGGATTATTGCCTCGTTACTGCAATTCCAGAGACATCAGCCTTTATGTGAATAATGTTTGATAATTCGGATTTTTTGTAGGTTATTGGGTTAGATTGTAGCAAAGCAATATTCTGCTCGGCAAAGGTTTGTTTTAAAATCATTTTGCTATTCTGCTACTTTAAGATTTAAGACGCGTGACTATCTTTCCATTCAATTACATTTTTTGGGGCATATTTGATTGACGCAGGAGGGGATTGGTATTACGGAGATATTGAATGCAATTGTTCAAAGGATACCTGCACCTCGAGATACTGCAGAAAATCCCTTAAGAGCTTTAATTTTTGACAGGTTTGCACTTGTTGTTTATCTCCATAATGACGTTTGCCTTTTCTAGAAAAAAAAAACATTATGAAGGTGAAATTTAGAGTCTAAGTTGCATTGTTATATAATGATTGGACTGGTTATTGGCATGTCAAGTCAGTTCCAGTTACGTCCAATCACACGTAAATTAAAAATGAGTGTGAAATACTCGCTTTTTTGGTCTTGATTAATCTATAAGTGTGCAATGTTAACATGGTAACTACTTATATATTTTTTTCCACAATACATTTTACTGCAGTTATTATGATCCATATCGTGGTGTCATTGTATACTTTCGAGTTATCGATGGGAAAGTGAAGAAAGGTGACAGAATTTTTTTCATGGCAAGCGGAAAGGTTTTTTTCTCTCTCTATGGTGCAGTCGTTCCATTTAACTGAAATAGCTTTCCATTTGCCAATAAAGAATGGAATGTAATTTGTGCATGTCAGCTTTTAGTGTTCTATGCCGTTCGAGTGACATGAAGTGTTATTCTGTAATTCTTTCAGGAAAAAATTAAGAATGTCTAGCTTCTAATAACACCTTATTGTGTTTTACTAGTATCCGTGATGTTCTCAATTTTGCATCAATTGCAGGACTATTTTGCGGATGAAGTCGGAGTTCTATCTCCAAATCAAATTCAAGTGGACGAATTATATGCGGGTGAGGTAGTGTACTCTTTTGAACATAATATTTTGTTTGTTTCGTACACTTTCCTGTGCTTTCACTTCCCAAATTCTTGTTGAAAATTTTCTTTCCGCAGAAACCTTGGTATTATGAAATGAAGATGTCAGTTTTCTTATGCAGTTCTGGCGTTCCATTCCAACACATATTAATAGTAAAACCATAAGCATATCTAAATGGAAGGATTTCCTTATTATTTCCTTATAGCAGCTTTGGTAGAAGATAGAGTTGTGGTTAAATAACTATTTGAAACAAATATGTTTTCACTTTTCGTGTTTGGCTATATTTGACAGGGAATGGTTAGTTGCATCTTCCCTTACTCGAGTTCTGATAGCTAGAAAGATGTTTTTAGCACTGATCGATGCTGCTGGTGTATATCAGAGATGCCTAAATATCATGCCACATTTCTTGCACATATTTGAATGTTACTGTTCTTAACAACAGGTTGGATACATTGCGGCTTCTATAAGATCTGTTGCAGATGCCAGGGTAGGAGATACAATAACACATTATGGCAGAAAGGCTGAAAGCTCTTTACCTGGTTACGAGGAGGCTACCCCTATGGTGTTCTGTGGCCTTTTCCCAGTTGACGCTGACCAGTACTGAGATTTTTTTTTCGTTTGTTGACCTTTGTGTTTAAGTTTTGTAAAAAATTTCACATGTGGTCTATGATGGCAGGTTTCCCGATCTTCGTGATGCATTGGAAAAACTGCAACTTAATGATGCTGCATTGAAGGTATTAGTAGAATAAAACTACAGAAAATTACATTTTTCTTTCTGTCTGTACCCGGAATAATTTGTGTAGTGGCAGTAGAGTTGCTTTCGCTCTTTTTGCTCTTTTTGGTATGTGGTCCGAAAATAGTACTTATTGCAAAATACTTTATGGAAACATGGTTAATGTATGGATGTTTTTGCATGACTTGAAAGCTCAGGAAGTTTGAGATTATGATGTATTACCCATTAACATGCTCAGGGAGTGTTGGGCTATCTAAAACTTTCTTGCTTCTGTTGATGGTCTATAGATATCCAACGTGTTGCTTATCGACATGTGGTTGTGGAACCAGAGACAACTATGATCTTCGTATGCTTGCTTAGCCAATGTACTATTAATCTCAGTTTGCTTCGAATTGGAAAGTAGAGTTTTTTTCTGGCAAAGAACTGGTCTAGGGATTACAGTCATCTATTGTATGTATCTTTTTTAATAATAATCACATTTGGTCAGTAGCTTTAGTTATCTAGAGGTTTGTCCTCAATTTGTTTTTTATCCTGCAGTTTGAGCCCGAAACTTCAAGTGCCATGGGCTTTGGTTTTAGATGCGGTTTCTTGGGTCTTCTCCACATGGAAATTGTGCAGGTCAGATATGTTTTGCTCTTCTTATTTTAAAATGTTTTTGGTGCGTCCTACTGATTGAAGATTTGCTATACTGATACGGAAGTAAGTTGATAGACAGTTTTTTCGTAAATACGAAAAAGGGAAGAAGAACAGAGAAGAAAAAAATTCAAAGAGAGCCTCGCTCTGATACCATGAAAATCTCTGTATTTTCTCTTAACTTTAACACAGTACATACATGGCTATATAAAGAGGAAATCGTTACAGTTCAAAATTGATCTTCCTAAGATTGTGGAGAGATATCGTAAACCAATTAAAGGAATCAGAATAAGAATATTTTGCATATTCTTTCAGTATGTACTTAGTTGTCTCTATTCATATAATTATTATACGCATATTCTACTTATTTATAGTTTCCTCCCTGATGAATGCGCCATGTATCATACTACACAGTGTGAATTATATCATTCTTCAATTCTTACACTCCAGTTCATTCTTCTACGCAGGAAAGGCTAGAGAGGGAGTACAACTTGAATCTTATTACCACAGCTCCAAGTGTTGTTTATAGGGTGAACTCTGTAAATGGTGATACTGTAATTTCCTCTTGATCCTACGCTTTCCCTGAAAATTGCATCCTTTTGTATTTCTTTCTTGACATCTAGAGCCTTACTACCTATGAAATTAATTTTACTGCAGACTTTGTGCTCGAATCCATCTCGCCTTCCAGATCCTGGGCAAAGGAAATCGGTAGAGGAGCCATACGTTAAGGTTATCGTTTCTGGTGCATAGATATTGCTGATAATTTCACACCACACATTTCTTAGAATTACATTTTCTTACTGCAACATGATATTATACAGATTGAGCTGCTTACACCAAAAGACTATATCGGTGCGCTTATGGAGCTTGCTCAAGAGAGGAGAGGGGAGTTCAAGGAAATGAAATACATAGCTGAGAACAGAGCTTCTATCCTCTATGAGTTACCTCTTGCAGAGGTGAGGTTTCTGCTTGTGCACAGTTCTAATAATCCCGATGAAAGTTTAGACATGTCTCTCTTGATTATGTAAAATGATCTTCTTGTTAATGGCTCCCTGTTTTTTGGCAGATGGTGGGAGATTTCTTTGACCAATTGAAGTCGAGGACCAAAGGATATGCTAGTATGGAATACTCGGTTATTGGGTTAGTCAACATTAATGCTCAGATCATTCTCTTACTTTGTGATGCATGTCTTCAGTTTTAGTGATTAATTAAGAAACACATCATCCTTTTTCTCAATGATGAGAATCTTTGTTGTTTTCTTAGTCATCCCAAGTGATACACAAATAATCTAGAATAGACATTCTTTTCTTCGCAGCATCGGATCAATTTTAATCAGGTTAATATCGTTGCTCTCTATGTAAAACTTGGTAGCCCTTCTTTGTACAAATTAACCACTAACAGCTTCTTCAGGTTGACTAAACTATATGATAGGAGCAGAAGGAAGCTCGGTTTCTTAAATTTCCATATAAGCTTAGTAATGCATATATGTTTCCTTTGCGCTTTTTGATGTCTTTCATAGCATCTCAGATATTCAACTAGTATTTTGTTTCTTTTGATATTGTGTGCAGGTACAGGGAAAGCGATCTGATAAAACTCGATATTCTGATTAATGCTGAAATGGTGGAACCTTTGTCAACCATCGTACACAGGGATAAGGTTATATTTGCTTAAGCTATTTAATTTGAATTTTATGAACCTAGCTTAAATACGCACCCTTACTTGAAGGGAGATATTTGGTTAAAAAATCTCAGTAATTCAATTTCATTTACCAAAAAATGTTGGATAAGTAGATAGATGGGAAAACAGAGCACTACTACTATTTTCTACACGCCTCTGACTGTAATGATTTGTGGAACTGTTTCTATTTGCTTAAAGTTCTGTCTGCTAAGATTAGTATATCTCCCAGTATTTATCATTGAGTTTATATAAGAGTCTTCTCCTCACAGTATTGTGGAATCATTTGGTACTGTATTTCCAGGCATATTCCGTTGGGAGAGCTTTGACTCAAAAACTCAAAGAGCTTATTCCACGACAAATGTTTAAAGTGCCCATCCAGGTAAAAATATCTGTTATCTGACAATGCCCTTAGAATATGCATACCACAGGAGATGTTTTGAAATATGCATTTACTTACAGGCTTGTATAGGATCCAAGGTGATTGCTAGTGAAGCACTTTCAGCAATCAGAAAAGATGTTTTGGCCAAATGTTATGGTAAGTACACAATCCATTGCTTCTCTTTCTTATTTCATAAAAGCATGAAATAGCCACCACATCAAAACTCTTTTAACTTTTTTAGCATAAGCTCTTTGCACCTCTTGTTACCAGAAATTTCTCTTTTCTCTTTCTTGTATCAATTGGATTCAGAAACAAAAAAAAAATGAAGTAGTTTCTCTCTGACGTTTTTGCTCCCAAACGGCCGTCGCTGATCTTGTTACTATGATTCATTCAGGTGGAGATATTTCTCGGAAGAAGAAGCTTCTTAAGAAACAGGTATATCTTGATAAACGGTGAAATTGTGTTATATGATTATATCTTCAGCGGTTTCTGCGTTCCTTAAATGTGTTTTTGTTTGGGACAGGCGGCAGGTAAGAAGAGAATGAAAGCCATAGGCAGAGTTGATGTACCTCAAGAAGCTTTCATGGCCGTTCTCAAACTTGAACGAGAAGTATTGTAACATTTTACGGGTTTCTCCACTTTTTAAGTCGCTCAATATCTCTTACATTATAGTTCACTTTGTAATACTGTGCAAACTATTTTCACATAAAGCAATTATTTTTTCAGTTTAATATGTATTCATTTGAGCTCATCACAAGAGAAAACAAGAACAACATTTACTATTATGCTGTCTCGAAAGGAAAGCATGAAATGCAACATTGGCTTTGCTTAGTTAATATTAAGCTAGCTCAACCTTTTTCTTTTGGTTTACGTTAAAAAAAATTTTTAGTGCTGGCGAGAATGTAAATTATTTTAATTTTTTCGAATATTTTGTAAATGTATCGGTTGGGATAGATATAATTTCCCTTAAAATCCCTATGTAAATATTTACAATTTACAAAATTACTCTTCCCAATTCCTAAAAATGGTCCGACATAACTGGCAAAGGCTTGGCAACATAATAAAGGCATGTCCTACACACGTTAATGTAAGTAGACGTTTTTAATCTTTTATTTAATCATAAATAACAGAAACAAGAGACACAACGTTCTTTTTATCGCGGGAAAACAACAACTCGATAACGACCACGTTTCTATTCCAAAATCATAATTTTAAATTTAAGGGAAAAAAATTCAAATATTTTCTTAATTTCAATTTTTTTCAATCCAGAGGAAGCTTATTGAGCTTGCGGTAACTGTAATCCTTGAAAGCAAAAGGTTTAAACTTTGGAGGATTATCATCTCCGGTGAGCTCCGGTAAAGGTCCGACGATCATTTCACGGTGAGGTTCCAAGAAAACCGGCCACGACATCCTCGTCTTCTCCTTATCCACCGTCGTCCTATGCAACACATTCTTATACTTCCCATTACTCAACCTCTGCAAAATCCACAATAAAACCATGTAAAAAAAATAACAAAAAATAATCTAAGTTTAATTTTAACATAAAGAAATAATAAAAACTTTTACAAATTAACAAGAACTATAAACCCTATATAATCCATAAACTTAACTCCTAAAGCCTAAATTGTTAGGCACTAAAACCTAAACTCTTAACTCCTATAGGTTAAAACCTAAAATCTAAAATCTAAAAAAATGATAATTCTCTTTAATTTTAACTTTTAAGAAAAACAAATTTAGTAAGATATTTTGTTTTCAACCATCCAAAATTTTAAAACGAGATGTTCCTGATTTAAAAAAATCAGACCAGAATCTGATCGCCGATATGGACAATGACGGCGGAGGGAATATACTCGGCGTCAAACCAGTGATCGTCCTTGAAAACTTGAAGTCCAGGAACTTCATTAGGAACAAGTAGAGTGATTCCACTGAGATCGGTGTGCGCCGGTACTCCTAAAGCTAAATCCGGCCGAGGACATGGCGGATAATAATTAATCTTCATCATATACTCGGCCATCTCTCCGCCGAGACCTTCTTTCAACGCCTCACGCTTTAACCCTAATCCTTCCGACAAAAACCCTAATAATGTCTCCGATAGCTTCTTCACATGTATTGCGTACTCTTCATTCACCTCCCTGACATTGAACCAAAAAATTGAAAGGTTAATTCCGGTTTACAAAATTTGATTTTGGATTTTGCTCCGGTTTACCTGTATTCAGGTGGATTCTTAGGCCAGAATCTGTAATTAACGCACGATGGTGGCCAGATTCGGTGGAAGAGATGATCAACCCAAGCTTTTTTGCCTTCTAGATCTTTCTGAAGCTTCGTTCCGTATCCTTCAATGTCTTTCGAATCCTCTGGTTTCGCAACCGATTCTTTCTCCGACGAAGGAAGTTCAAAGAACTTTCTTCCGACGTCCTGTAGCCGCCGTATCAGCTCCGTCGGAATCCCGTGGTTAACCACTTGAAAAATCCCCCATTCTTCACTAGCCTTCACCACCGCACGCGTCACGCTCTCCTCGTCGGGATCGCTTAAATCGACGACGGGAATCGCCGGCGTTGGACCTCGGAACGTTGTGATCGCCGGCTGGTCTTTTTCCGATCTGATGAATTCCAACGGGATTGCTTCAGTTAGTAGAGACGAAGATGCAATGTCTTGGACTCTCTCGACCTCCATGGTTTTGATGTTTTCTAGCTTTCGTTACCGGAAACAATGGCGGATATGTAATTGGAGGATTGGCATAGCGAGTGTTTTTAAGGAGGGAGGAAGTGATGACGTGGCGAAATCTTGGCCGCTGGATAGAGACAACTACCACATAAAGTACGTGTTGATATTTGTAAGTCGTCGAGGCTTCGTGACTCACGAGTTTGGTACCGAGTTTGAGATAATTTACCTACGTATATAGGAATTTTATTAATTAGTTTTGTTGTTTGGTGGTGGTAGTTTAAATAAATAAAAAGTTGCTGTTATTATATTTTAGGCCAGAAAATACAAGAATTGAAATAGATGCATTTTTGGGGGGTGGTCGGTCATGCAGACAAAAATAAATATCATGTAAAATCGTTGACAAAATAAAAGACTAATTGTATACAAAACTTTATTGTATCTAGTCTGGTCCATGAATTTTACATAGATGACATAATTTAAATACTTGAACTTTTTTGGAGATGATTTGAAGTTTTCTATTATTAGGCAAACATCATTTGGAATTTAGTTCATATAGAATTTAATGCCAAAAATAGTGATAGAGGGTTAGGTTTTAGGTAAAAAAAAAAGAGAGAATAAATTCTATAAAAATGAAAAATAATTTGGTTTAGTTCAGACTTCAGACTTCAGACTTCAGACTTCAGACTTCAGAATCAGAACAATGTTGTTATTTAATGGCCAATCTATTGGTTTGATAGGTGTGAAGCAATGAATAAAATAATGAATGATCAGTAAAAGCTAAAGCCTTTAAGGCCCAAGGACGAAGGCATAAGGCCCAGTAAACCTTAAAACTAACTAATGGGGCTAAAATATGAAAGGGCAAAAAGTAGAGTAAAGGGCTGAAAACAACAACACTTGTATAAAAAGAAACGAGTCGACATAATATATATAAATAAAAAAGTGTAGGGGCTAAATTCACTAAATCACATATTAAGTTTTTCGTCATTCCCATAAGGAAGGACGACGACCAAAAACAGCTGAGAGCGAGAGCGAGCGAGCGAGAGAGAGAGACCGAGAGATCTCAACAACTGTCTTCGTTACACCTCTCTCTCTCGACGACGCGCATTCCCAATTTCATACATTTCTCTGTAAGATTTGAGCCCCTCTCTTTTTTTTCGGTGATAAAATTCTCTCCAATTGTTTCTTGTTGTGGCGGGAACATCGATCCTCTTGTCGTGTGCGATTTCGCTTGATTCATTGTGATTTTTGTTGTATTGGTTTCGAAATTCGTTACGTTTTTTTGTTTTGTTTTGATTGTTGTGTTAGTCTCTTCTTTGTTACATTTGTTATGCTTTTTAGCTGCTTTTTGTGTTTATTTTCCTGTCGGTTTAGCGTCCTGGGGTGGTTCACGGGATTCTCCGAAACTGGCGCATGATAGTGCTTTCTTTTATCGATCTTGGGTATGAGTTTGATTCCTCAGTTTCGTTTTGGTTCCTTCTGTTGTTTGATTATTGCTCTGAACTGGTAACAATCGGTAAATTATGTTAGATGGTTTCAGATCTTTTCTAAATTCGATTGGGATGCGATAGTTCTAGGGTTTAATGTTACCTCGGTTTCTGCATTGCTTTTCTGAACATTTTTCATTGGGGTTTCTTTTTCTTTTCCACATGATCTCACAAGTCCCACTTGCGTTTCCAATCAGAGTTGAAATTAGAATGAGGTCTAGGGCTATGTGCTCTCAGTTGCATTTTGCCAAGTCTACTTAACATTAGTGTCACCTTAAAGGCCTTATGGGTTAAGATTATCGGTTAATTTACATTTTCCACTTTGTAAACAGTTGTGACGTCTTGCTTTTTCACACAATTCCTGTCCTTCTTGCTTCTATTACCTGTTTTCTACATTTCCTTGATGTTTCTAATTATGATTTCACTAAAAGTGAATATGATAATGACCATATACAAGCTTTTTTTTTAACACTGTACGTCTGTTTTGCTAGTTGAAGGATGCCTCTACTAAAAAAGAAGTCACATAAACTACTGGAGCCCCCAGAGGACTTGGAGCCACACGAACTTGTTTATCAAGTTCGTCTCACAAAGGAGATTTTTAAAGATTACCAGTATCCTTCTTCTGTAGCTGTTGGGATATATGAATTGGAAAAAAGAAGAGGCTACTTTTAAACTTATGTTTCAAATATTTGTCTTCTCCTTATGTGTGCAGTTAGAGGAAAGATAGATAAGCTTAAAACTTGTATTGCTGTTTCGTTTTGGAACAACCTTTATTCATATTATCCTTCAAAGGCTTGGGTGTTCATGTTTATCAGTGCACATGCCGTCTCAGAACTATTTGTATGCTTAACATAAAATAGATTGTACTTGAGGAGGATAAATCTGTATGGGAAGCGAGTTTGGACATGTAAATCTACTGGTAAAACTAGCTTGACCTACGAAGAGGCTTTAGATTCAGAAAAACAGGCAAGCAAGAAGGTTCAAACTCTGGCCAGAGAGCTAGTTGCACCTGCTTTACGTATCATCCAATTCAGTAAGTTCTTAACTCCTTACTAGATTATTTTCATTCTTATGATACTAGTGTGTCGAAGTCTTGATTTATTTAGTTATATAAGAATTACTATGTGTATTTTGAGGGTGGCAACATCCATTGTATGTATCTTCGTGGAACCCCGGAACCTTAGCCATCTGAGAGGAATTTCGCTTCAATTCCACACTTTTAAAGTTAGATGTGCCTCTATAATTCTTAGGATGGTACTGGTTGGTTGCATTTACGACTGTCAAAATTCTTGTTCCTCACATAGACTACACTTTCAGCAGAAACGAGTTAAGAATGTGAACCTTGGTTGTGCATCAGGACTACCTTTTTAACGTTTTGATTTGTTTGTGTAAGATAATTTTCTTGATACTTGAAATCTCTCTTCTATGAGCAGTACCTCTAACTCTTCTTCTTCCATTTTGAAAAGGTACGCTCTCATTGAAAGATCTTGCTGACAAACTAGCGACAGAGTTGCAAAATTGCTTTTTCGCTGGTGCAGAGTTGTATGGAAAAAGGGATGGCGAATTGCATCCGTGCAAAATCTTGAAGATACTAACAGACGAGGATAGTAAACCTCAGTATGAGGTAGGCTTCCTTGACAAAGATAAGGAAATAAATGAGAACACAGTGCTGTTTGGGGAGGATCTGTCCTGGAAGAAGTTTCCATTTAGTAGAAATTTTCTGAAGTCTTTCATTCGGGATTCCACATGCCATAGTATACCTTGGGTAGTGAATGAATATCTGGCTAAAGCACATGGAATCACGAGAAAGATTCCCAAGGAACTGCAGAACAAATATGTCTTCCAGAATGGAGAACTGGTTCAGCAAAGGAAGCAGGTAGATGTAAAAGTACACCACGGTACAATAATTGTAGTGTTGCCTAATAATTCGTCTGTGTACTAATCGGTTTTGTCTCATTGCTAAACTATAGGAAGATCAAACCGGAAGGGAAAAGGGAAAAAGAAAGAGAGCAGAAAATGGTAGACATGTTGCAGAGGAGACAGTTAGAGGTAGCTTTGCATGGATGCTGTGCAATTCACTTCCAATTTCACTGTTTCCTATTGTTGGGCAAAAGTTCCTTTGCAATATCATTTACTTTTCCTGTTTATAGCTGATATCATTAATCATCCAACTTATGATTATTAGTGGTATAAAGGAATTTATGTTTTTTCTGTATAAGCTTCTACTGATTTTTTAGTTGTTGTTTTTTTTTGTTTTTTTTTTTTCCCAGAGGTTAATGAGTCTGAGGAAGAGGCTATCAATTATCCAATTGAAGATTTACTGTTGCCACCTGATCCTGATGACGCTGATATCACTAAGCGTCCTTCTCCTTCACAGGATTTTAGTGTTCCAATGGATTGTGTTGGGGATCTTCTTATGGTCTGGGACTTTTGCACCTCATTTGGTAGGCAGCTGCATCTATGGCGATTTTCTCTTGAAGACTTTGAAAATGCTGTCTGCCACAAGGAGAGTAATTTGGTGCTTATAATGGAAGTGCATGCCTGTCTTTTCCGGTTTCTCATAACCGAACTCAGTGATGATTTCAAAGCTTTACAGAGAAGGAGTCGCAAGTCAAAGGTCAGATCTTCGTCTCATGGAAATCCTCCTTGGTTAACAATATCCTCATTCAACATTAAGTTGCCAGCCTTGTGAATTTTCAGTTTTCGTTTGTGGTTGATGGCCTACTTGTTTCTTTCTTTATTCTTATTTCAGATAACATTGATCACATGGACAGAGTATTTATGTGATTTCTTGGAATCAGTCGACACTCCTGATTTGTGCTTCGATGTTGGAACGATCAAACGGGGACATTATGGTCTATTGGATCCCAATGTAAAATTGAAAATCTTAAGGGAATTAGTGAACCATATAACTGAAACAAGTAAGTTCAAGGGGGAAATTGATGAGCTTGTTGAACAACGGCATGCTGTTGGAGCTGCTAGAAGAGAAGAAGCATTGGCGGAGGCCCGACAGATAAGAGAGGAGAAAGAACGGTCCAAAACTGGCGAGGAAGCTAATGCAGTTTTAGACAATAATAGGTTGGAGAAAAAGAAATATAGCCCACAAGCACTAGAAAGCAGTGAAGACAGCAAAAAGAAAGAGAGCACTGCAGAGGGAAGCAAGATGGAGAATGAGTGTGTTTCTTCGCAAAAAATTGAAAAAGCAGAGAAAAGGTTTGGCTTATCCTATTTAGTATTTACACATGCAGAACTTTTTGGTTTTCAGATCATTTGGGAGCTCATTGTTCTTCTGGTATTGATAGGCTTACGGGGAATGTCTATCTGAGAAAGCACAAAAGGCAGATGACGGATACTAAAATCGAACCAAAGGAGGAGGAGGATGAGGAGGAAGAGGAGGAGAAAAGATTTTCGGTGAAGAAGCAGGAGGTAAAATCAGGAAGCGAAGATGAGAAAGGAACTTCAGAAAGGAGGGGGCCCGAACAGAGGGTTAGTCCTTCCCCTCGTAATAATTTTTGATATGTAGTCATTTGCATATATGCATGTGTATGCTTTTTCACCCATCAAGTCTGAACTTTTTATTTACATGCAGAGGCAATATTATGAAAGAGAGATGGAGAAAATAGTCATACGTACAAACCCCTTGGGTAAAGATCGTGATTACAACAGGTACTGGTGGTTCCGAAGCAATGGGAGGATATTTGTTGAGGATTCCGATTCCAAAGAATGGGGCTATTATACCTCTAAGGAAGAGGTATCATCAATCGACATGGTTCATTTCCTTGTTTGATCATTTGATTGTATAGATCTTGTTCAAATTTGTGTTTGTTTCTTGAAATCCAGCTCGATGCATTGATGGGATCACTAAACCGTAAAGGAGAGAGGGAACTGTCATTACATATGCAGCTAGAGAAATTCTATGACAGAATATGGTCAGCTTAGAGCATCTTACTTCTCTTTTGCATAATCTGCATTATAAATCTGGCGACTTCGTTATATCCTTACTTTGATGCATATGTAGAAGAGTAACACCACATTTATCGAAGTCTCATTTTTTTGTGTGTCATGGCTTTAAAACCTGGCAATGACTTGTGATTTGCAGCTCTACACTACAAAAGAGAACCAAGGACATTGCTCACAACATAGAAATGGAAGAAGCAGTGGTTAGGAGATCTACCCGTGTAAGAGCTCCACTTCATGAAAATCCAGCCAGTGCCTTCTTGAGATATGTTAACAAGTGGAAAGAGGACTAAACGTAGCAGTTGCAGCCATAACCGAACTTTACCATTTTCGGCTTGCCTTCTCTGTTTTATGTTTTCTCTGCTCTTTAGGGTTTAGTGGAGCTTTACTAGAGCCTTATGGTATGGTGAAGGCAAAGCTTGAGTAGAAAGATGGTGTTGGGTTTT
Organism: Cardamine resedifolia; assembly: GCA_014578085.1. Lineage (NCBI taxonomy): Eukaryota > Viridiplantae > Streptophyta > Magnoliopsida > Brassicales > Brassicaceae > Cardamine > Cardamine resedifolia. Next base: position 10,378 of record VBRH01000581.1, on the reverse strand, counting down.
GTTTTTTGTGTTACCATCCATCATCACCTTCTTTTCAGTACTCTTTGATTCTGAGGTACCATTTTTTTGTTTTTTTCCTGGGAAATTAGAAGTTCCATTACTATTTCTAAAACGCTTCATTGCATCTATATGTCTGATTTTGGTTAGTGGCTATATTCCTAAGCTTTGTTACAGAAGAATTGGATCAATTAGGCTAAACCTTATTATGTATACAAATTTACAAAGCTGTCACTTATAATGTATCTTTTGATTGATGTTGAGATTTTGAGTAGTAGTTCAGCATTTGAATTTGTAGAACTACATGGAGAAGAAAGTCAGCTCTCATATTCAAATCCAGGTGATCGAGAGGAAACTAATTTATTTCTTAAATAGTGTAAAAGTAATTAAGACACATTAATCATAAGAAGGTAGCTTTTATAGATTTTTATAGTTAGAAAATCACAGTGCTGCAAGAATAACAAGAGATCGTACTTTAAAATGCAATAAAGTTTCAAAACAAAACATACCATTAAGAAAAATCTAGCGAGAATGATTCTTTCTTTTTGTTTTTTTCTTGTCAAAACCAGGAGCGATTCTAAGACCAGGAACGTTTTTGAGACCCATCTTGCTTAGAACATTTATAGGGATAGCTGGGGGGATGCTTAGTCCCATACTTCGGCTAAACTCATTTGCTAACTCCACCAGTCTGGTCGTGTCTCTTGCAATCTTCTTCTGAGATTTGTAGTAACCCAACCACGCCTGATATGCCGCCTCCTTGTTCGTCATTTCCACTTGGCTAAGCCCTTTCTGCACCTGATTTCAACATGTTTCTCACACTCATCAATGCTCAATCGAGTCACATACTCTTGAAAAATGTTAGCTTTTGACTTCAAAAGATGTTTTGTGTCATGAGATGGAGATCTCATATAACACTCTAGTTGTTCTGGGTTGCTAGCAAATCGAATTTGAGCAGAGGTTGACAAGTTCAGTAGAGTCACAAATACATGCTGAGTTAGCCGTAATATATGAAAAAGCTTACCTTTTTCACAGCCTCATGGTCTATTGGCGGTAAGGAAGACTTTGTGATGGGCAAATCTTTTACAGAAGATAGAAAGTACTCTTCCCATGGTGCCAAAAATAGAACACCTGCCCCTTCCTTACCTTTCCGCCCGGTTCTGCCCAGTCTATGTATATATTGTTCCCTGTCTGATGGCAATCCCATCTGCAAAAGCAACGTAAACACAACAACTTCAGTAAAAAAACTATTAACTACTGTTCAATTCCATGGTGGAAAACTACTATATGATTTACCTGTACAACTAGTGACACATCAGGGTAATCGACACCACGAGCAGATACATCGGATGTTACAAGGATGATAGACTTGGACTTGCGGAACTCATCGGAGACTCTGGTTCTGTAACTCTGCGGTTTTCTAGAGTGGATCTCTCTGACGTTCAGACTTAGCTGACCAAGCAGATCCGCCACCAATCTTGTAACCATAGCAGTTGTACAGAAAATAATAACCTGCAACAAGAAGGAGATTGTGTTAGTTCAGAGATACACTGGTGATTCACAATGGCACAAGAGGAACAATTTTACCTTATAGTCCACATTATCTGCGATGTGTTTTTTAAGAAGCACATATAGAAGCGAGAAATGTCTATCCAGTGATGCAATCATGTACATTTGTGTGACCTGGGAAATAAAACAGACATGAGAAACCAATAACATCTGATCATATGGCAGGCCATTCACTCAAATTAACCTAAAGAGAAATCTTCTATTCTATACCTTTTGATGCGTCTCCCCAGTACCCTCTTGAACACAGTTGACGAACTCATGATCCCGTTTCAGAGCAACATGGCATATTTGGCGGACCTTGACACCAAAAAAACACAGTTTAAGATTCCACCCAGAAGTGAGAGCCTTTGTGCAAGAAACTGACGCTTACCTCTTCAGGTACCGTGGCGGAAAATAAAAATGTTTGTCTCTGCTTAGGAACGGCAGCGATTATCCTCTCAATATCTCTTCGGAAACCCATGTCCAAGAGATGATCAGCTTCATCAAGCACAAGGACTTTCACACCCATCAACCTTGATGCAAATCCGGAAGTGTTGTCGATATGGTCTTTGAGCCTTCCAGGTGTAGCCACGAGAATCTGAGATTGTGAACATATATTATCATTCAACAATATAGAGAGAAAAATATCACCATATCTGCAGCCGCCACTTTGACTGCAGGGAAGACAGATAATGCAAAATCATCAAATGCATAAGAGGCTAAATCAAGGAACATATCCTACGATTATGAATGCTTGTATGGGTGAACAATCATAATTTGGACAGGGAAATACATTCTTTTTTGAAAAATGGATCAAAAGTTATATTCTTAGCGATTCAAACCATGAGCCCGTTATGTTAGAGAGTATAACAACTAAATCATTTTGAGAAAAAATATATGCAACTCTATTGGTTCAGATAACAATTTTCATCTTAGAAATCCAGCTTAAAGGAAATGCAACATTTACTCAGAACTAACTTTACATCAATAGAGATGGAGTCGCAAAAAAAAATCATTACCTGGAATGGACTTTTTCGCATACGGCTTTGCTCTGTATGAAGCTTAGTGCCTCCAATCACAACTTGAACACCAATAGATGGGTGATACTTCAACAAGATATTTGCTTCTGCAGCAGCTTGACAAGCAAGTTCCCGAGTAGGGCATACCACAAGCACAATAATAGGGGGTTGCCTATTATCCCGGCTTGCTGGAGGAGATTTGAGAACAGCTTCAATTGATGGAAGCTTGAAAATAAACATCAACAATAAGAACAAATCCCAATTCAAGGCCAGATAAAATCGTAACAGACCAATTTATATCCACAGACCGAAAGGGTAGAATGTCTCACCAAAAATGCAACGGTTTTCCCAGTGCCTGTTTTGGCCTTGGCTAGGACATCTTTACCTATATATAAAAAGAAGAAATATTAGAGGAATAATAAACAATCAGCCAAGCTATTTCTCAGTCATGGTATGTTTTATATCTGCCTTAAAAGCAAGTCCAACGAGAAAGGCAGAAAAGGTTCACCTTTGAAAATGATAGGAAGAGTAGCCTCTTGCACAACAGTCATTGTCTTAAATCCAGCATCCTCTATTGCTTTTAGAGACAAGGGAGATAGTGGGAACTGATCAAATCTGCAAACCATTTTATACCATAAGAAAAGGAAAAAAAAAGAGTACTTTGTCAATCAAAGTGGTCAAAGTAAGTCACATTCAGAATAATAGCTCTGAAACAATCTCCTCACATGCAAGAGAGTTCACAAAGTAGATAAATAAGAGAGTTTGCAAGAAAGTACCTTGTCTTAGACAAATAAGAATCTGAAGTTTTGGCATGTTGAGCCTCTACAGGCTTAGTAGTAGCTGCTTTCTTGATAAGAGGCTCATCATCATCATCAGATTGGCCTTCCCTTCCTCTCTTTGGACCCTTATTGTTGTCCTTGACAAGCTTTCTCGACTCATCTTCGTCACTCGTTAACTTCTTCAACTGTTTGGCGCGAAGCGCTCGTCTTTTCCGACCGGATTTGGGCCCATCGGAATTCATGGAAAGGAGAGGAATAGATGGAAGAGAATGATGAAGACTATGCCGAGAAGGAACTACCAAGTTCCCGCCGTCGGTGATTAGGGCTTAACAAGTATTGTAGGGTTTTAAGAAGGGAGGCAGGTGAGTGGCCCAAAACATCAACAAATAAAAAACAGCATGTAGTTTGTTCCCCTACCATTTTTTTTTTTTCAAGGAAATTGGTTTGTTTGATCCAAAAACTGAAAAAAAACTTTTTCTACATTATTAGTGAAAAATAAAACACTCTTAACAATGTTAACTAGCCCATAACAAACAAAAGACCTTCATAAGAAGGTAAATTTTAATAGGATTTTTTTATAGTTAGAAAGTCTAGCGAGTTGAAAGAATGACAAGAAATTAACTTACAAAGCATTAAAGTTTTAAGACCAAAGTAGATCACTAGGTAAAAAAACTCTACTTGGTTCTAAGACCAGGAACGTTTTTGAGACCCATCTTCCCAAGAACATTTTTTGGGATAGCTGGTGGAGCGTCAAGTCCCATGCTGCGGCTAAACTCATTGGCTAACTCCACCAGTCTGGTTGTGTCTCTTGCAATCATCTTCTGAGATTTGTAGTAACCCAACCACGCCTGATACGCCGCCTCCTTGTTCTTCAGTTCCACTTGGCTAAGCCCTTTCTGCACCTGATTTCAAAGAGTTTTGTTTGTGTTATGCGATGTGAAGGTCTTATCCTAAACATTGGCATTTGTATACAGATTCAAATTATAAGTTAATAAAACGCTTGCCAAGTTCAGTAGAATCACAAATTACTGAGAGTTCGCCATATTATATGACAAAACGCTTACCCTTTTCACAGCCTCTGGGTCTATTGGCGGGAGAGGAGACTTGGTGATGGGCAAGTCTTTAACAGATGACATAAAGTACTCTTCCCATGGTGCCAACAATAATACTCCTTCCCCTTCCTTACCTTTCCGCCCAGTTCTGCCCAGTCTATGTATATATTGTTCCCTGTCTGATGGCAATCCCATCTGCAAAAGCAAACAACTTCAGTTATATATATATATAATTTGTAGTTGCAGAACAAGTCCATGTCAGAAAAATATTATTCGGTTACCTGTACGACTAATGACACATCAGGGTAATCTACACCACGAGCAGATACATCCGATGTTACAAGGATAATACCCTTGGACTTGCGGAACTCATCAGAAACTCTGGTTCTGTAACTCTGCGGTTTTCTAGAGTGGATCTCTCTGACGTTCAGACTTAGCTGACTAAGCAGATCAGCCACCAATCTTGTCACCATAGCAGTTGTACAGAAAATAATAACCTACAACAGCAAGGAAATCGTGTAAGTTCAGAATACATAGATTGGTGATTCACAATGGCAATAGAGAAACAATTTGACCTTATAGTCGACATTATCTGCGATGTGTTCTTTAAGAAGCACATATAGAAGCGAGAAATGTCTATCCAGTGATGCAATCATGTACATTTGTGTGACCTGGGAGATAAAACAGACATGAGAAACCAATAACATCCGATCATATGGCAGGCCATTCACTCAAATTAACCAAAAGAGAAATCTTTTACCTTTTGATGTGTCTCCCCAGTACCCTCTTGAACACAATTGATGAACTCATGGTCCCTTTTCAGAGCAACATGGCATATTTGACGGACCTTGACACCAAAAAACACAGTTCAAGATTTCAACTTAAAAATGTGAGCCTTTGTATAAGAAACTGACTGCTTACCTCATCAGGTACAGTGGCAGAAAATAAAAATGTTTGTCTCTGCTTAGGAACAGCGGCGATTATCCTCTCAATATCCCTTCGGAAACCCATGTCCAAGAGATGATCAGCTTCATCAAGCACAAGGACTTTCACACCCATCAACCTTGTTGCAAATCCGGAAGTGTTCTCAATATGGTCTTTGAGCCTTCCGGGTGTAGCCATAAGGATCTGAGAGTGTTCAAATAAGAGATAATTCAACAATATATAGAAACAGCTCACTGTAACTGCAGCCATCTTAGAAGCCTAGCTCAAAGGAAGTGTAAGATGTGCTCAGATTTAATTTCACATTAATACACCTGGAGTATCAAAAGAAATCTCTAATTACCTGGCAAGGATTTGTTTGCATACGCCTTTGCTCTGTAGGAAGCTTTGTGCCTCCAATCACAACTTGAACACCAATAGATGGGTGATACTTCAGCAAGGTGTTTGCTTCTGCAGCAGCTTGACTGGCAAGTTCCCGAGTAGGGCATACCACAAGCACAATAATTGGGGGTTGCCTATTATCCCGGCTTGCAGGAGGAGAGTTGAGAACAGCTTCAATGGATGGAAGCTTGAAAATAAACATCAACGATAAGAACAAATCCCAATTGCAGGCTCGATAAAATCCTAACTGACCAACTTATATCCATGAACCAAGAGGGTAGAATGGCTCACCAAAAATGCGACGGTTTTCCCGGTGCCTGTTTTGGCCTTGGCTAGGACATCTTTACCTGGAAAAACAGAGCACAGAAGAAACCAGGGAGTTAAATAGGATTTTTAAACAATCAATCAAGATACAAAATGGAAATCTTGGCCAATTTTGAGGAATCCTGAAGAGAGAGACACAAGTTTCTGAGTTTTCTTTGAACTACCTATTAGCTATTGCCAAAGTGATCTGTAAAACCTTGTGAGATACCATCAATTAGAAATCGTCACTACATTTCTAAATCATGGTGTTTTTTCGTTTTGCCTTGTAAACAGCTCTCGTGCAAAAGGATAAAGATTTCACCTTTGAGAATGATAGGAAGAGTAGCCTCCTGCACAACAGTCATTGTCTCAAATCCTGCATCCTTGATGGCTTTTAGCGATAAGGGAGACAGTGGGAATTGATCAAATCTGTAAACCATTTACCATAAAGAATACTCTCAATTAAACAGCACTAAATGGCCAAAGTAAGTCACATACAGAAGAAGCAATCTTCTCCCACTGAAGAACTAGTGGTAGAAGCCAAGTAAAGAAACTAAATTGCAACTAATGTACCTTGTCTTAGATAAGTAAGAATCTGAAGTTTTGACATGTTCACTCCTTGGCTTATCAGTCTCTACAGACTTAGCAGGAGCCGCTTTCTTAATAAGAGGCTCATCATCTATATCATCCTCATCACTACTATCTTCACTAAGCAAATCATCAATGCTTCCCAATACTTCCCTCTTCTCGTCCTCGTCACTACTATCTTCCTCTTCCTGTCTTAAACCTCTAGTCTGTTTCCCCAATCCCCTGTTGTTTTCCAAACCTCGCTCTCTCTTAAACCCTGAATCTACATTTCTCTCTTTCCTTCCACGAAAAGACGACTCACTACTCTTTCCTTGAACCCTACCATTCCTTACACCTTCACGATCACCTAACCGCTTGTTCCTAAACGAATCAGCCGGCTCGCTGCGGGTTATCCTCCTATTCGAACCCCCAAACCTATCAACTTCACCCTCCATTCCTCTTTTCGAACCACCGAACCTTTCGGATACGCCTTCCCTTCCCCTCCTTGGACCTCTATTGTCGTTCCTGTCTACGTTTCTACTAACCACCTCAGGACCAGAGTTATCTTCGTCACTCGTGAACTTCCCACGCAACGAACTAGTTCTCAAATCGCTCACCCAATCACTAAGCTCTGCCTCATCCTCAATCAAGCTCTTGGACGCGCGAATCGGCCCGGTTCTCTCAGGTCGGGTAGAGAAATTGACCCGGGACACTAATCCTAGGTACTTTAACCTAAAAGGAAAGGCTTTGGATAGAGCAGGGACGGAACGAAATGAATAGATTAGTGCGCCAGAATTCATGGAAGCGAGATGAGTGCAGGGAAGAGAATGAGTGATGAAGCGAGCACCGAGAGGGAACTTCAAGGGCATATTCTTGACCTGTAACTACCAAGTTCCCGTCGTCGGTGACCGGAGAGAGTTTGAAGAGAAGATAAGGTGAAGAGTGGAAATGTCGAGAGGGTTTTACAGGTTTTTCTAGGAAACACGACAAGGGTTTTAAAGGGATAGGAAATGAAGCAGAGAATGGCCCTAAACGATGCCGTTTCGACAACAGATAACTGAGAAACGGTATGTAGTTTGCTCCCATTGCTTTCAAATGTATTTTAAAGCTGAAAACAAAACGGTAAGTTGTTTTTTTGGAATCTGATAATTACTAAATTGCCCTTCAGGTATTAATGTTTCTCAGTTAAGATACAACTTAAACTTAGTGAGGTCTCCATTACTAAGCAGATGGAGAAATGGAGACAAAGAGTTACAGAGTGGAAGAAGATGGTGATTAACACGGCTATGAAAAAAAAACGTCTCTTTTATAAATAAGACAAATTACAAAGCAAAATTGTTCCGTTGGAATCGAAATTTATGACTAAATAAGTTTAAGAATGCAAAATATTTGATCCTTTCCTTTGACCTCCATTGGTTTTTAAACTCGGATCTACTTCCTCAAACTTGACAGGTTTAATGATCACCCCAGCTTTCTTCACAACCTGCACCACAAAAGATTAATCGCCACAGGGTTTAAGAAAATGCAACATTTTGCGAAATGGCTACTACTACTAATGAGAGTTAAACAAAAAAAAGTAATGAAAAGGAACCTCAGGTCTGTTGAGATCTCCAACAACAGTTGTGGGGTTAAACTCGGGTCCTATAGGCATACGCATACTATGTTCAAAAACTTCCTTGGATGTGTAAGGGAAAGGTAGAGTCTTTGTATGAAGTTTCTCAGCCTGTCAAAAAATAGATAATGTCAGCATGAGATCGAACAAAGGGATTGGCGTCATATTAAGTGAGAGACAGTGACCTTTTTATCGACTTTTTCTGAAATGATAACATGTCTGAGACGAGCATCTTTCCTAGTCTTGAGAGCTTGCTCTCTCGTTTTCTTGGCATCTTCGTGTTCTCTAACCATCCAAGAAGGTAAACCTCTCTTGTTTTGGATATTGGTCCATTGTCCCCAACCAGGAACTAGAGCCGGTTTTTCGGGTTCAGGAACTTCCTGATTTAGTACCTTTTGCTTATCCTTGTCAAATTCATCTACAACGTCATCACCAGCAAAAGCACGGTTTACAATCTCTGCTTGACTAGGAACTTCATAGGTTTCCTCTGAAGCACTTGTCAAAATCCCATCAACCATTTGCTCTGCATCACTCTCTGAATCATGTTCACTTTCTTCATCTCTCGATTCCTTTACCTTTTTATCATGGGGTTGTGAAATGGGTACATGCGTCTTTGAAGCTTCTTTGGATTCTGCGTTTTTGCAGCCTGTCATCTGCATAACATACAAAAAAAGAGTTAATAAAAAGAGACAAACTCTGATTAACTTTTTTTTTTCCAAAGCAAACCTTCTTCCAGGAGCCTGATGCAAATAAGGCAACATCAAATGATGTCTTAGATGCTGCGTTTCCAGCAACATTATCCAACTTCTATAGGAAATCAAACAACAACAGATGTTGTAATCAGAGATTTGGAAGGGAGACAAGAAACAACCATTATGACTAACCAAAAGGTACCTCTGTTTCCATAATGTTTCTAGCAGGTGAAGCATTATCTTTTACAGCCTCTAAGTCATTAATATCTTCATTGTCACTACTATCACTGTTATCAAAAAAGTTGTCTGATTCCTTTTTAGACTCTTTTGGAGCTTTCACTTTGGCGGCTGCACCAAATACTCTTCTACCACCAACGGCAGTGGATTTTTTAGGGGTTTCTGCTATACCAGAGCTCTCCCACTCTTCATACTCCTCAAGTGCACGGTTAGCTTCTTCATTAACTTCCTCGTTTTTCTTTTTCATAGCACGAGCCTAACCAAACCAAACCAAAGAAAAATAAGACAACACATGAATGAGAAAAAAAACCAGATCAACAAAATAATCAAAAATGTTTTGAGAAAACAAAGCAAGAGTTACCATGAAAGGTAATGACAGAAGACCAGAAATGGGCACATCATCATCTTCCATAGTTTTCAGTGTCTTCTCCTTTGCTTTCGCTATCAATTTACAAGTATCGTCCTCATCTGAATCGTCATTCAACTCTTCCTCATCACTACTACTTCCATCATTTATGGAGTTCATCTTTCTGGACAAAGTAGCATTGATCTCACGTTCTTCAGCCATAGCTGCCCAGGTTTCATCGTATTTCACATCCAGTCCACGGCTTCGCATGCGTCTGGCCCATTTTCCCAAGTGTTTGTGCTTTAAAGTCATACGCTCCTGCAAAAGCACACAACATACGAACAAATAAGACAATTGTTACTTTTTTGACATTGTCTTCAAGTAAAACAATGTGCAGTGAACAGGAAATTTTAGACTCACCTCTACTCGTTTGGCCTCCATTAATGCTCCCACTCCTGATTTCTTCAGGTCTCCCTTGTTTTTAATGCGATGATAAGTTTTAGATTTAATCTTCTTGATTCGTTTACTTTTCATCTCAATACATAATAGCTTGCTCCGCATCTTAGCAATGCGGTTACGGTTCTTGATGTGGTCTTCCACAGATACCTGCTGCAACATCAAAATTTAATCCAAACAGTTACATCATGTATTCGTATAAAGTATGTTCTCAATGCAGCAGATAATTAATTTATAAGTAAAATAAGCTGCGTACAGGGAATGAAGTACTAGATCACAAAACTTGCCTCGTTCAATTCAAGAAGCCTAGCACCATCTTCTTCGTGAGCCTCCCAAACCTCATTATCATTGAGTACAGAAGCCATTGTCATCTCAAATTCAGTCCTGGGTTGAAATTGTGATGCTATAGCACCAACAGTAGAGTATCCAACATTGACATCTTGGTTAAAG
>VBRH01000580.1:70064-81416 GCA_014578085.1 Cardamine resedifolia | reverse complement strand
ATTAATTATCTTAATTATTTGTTAGCCTGTAAATGGGAGGCTAACTTGTTATTTTATTGGTCTAGACTTGTTATTTTATTGGTGATTTTTATTTAATATTTTTGGGTCATGGTTATGTGGATTTAATCTTGAACCGGGATTTATTTGTCGAATTAATTTGAGGGGTTTAATTAATTAATTGAAATTTATTTCTATGGTTTAGAAGTTGTTTTTCACTATTATTATTTATGAGAATTTTAATAGTTATAAAAAAAAAAAATGGGTGCGGTTGTTTCAAATCTCGACTATAGCCTTAGATTTGGTGTCAACAACCTCCTCGTAAACACTATCTTCGACCCATTTAAACAAATGGTCCTGAATTTACAAACGAAAAACTTCTATTAACGAAACCCGAAAACACAAAATCAAAATCCATCTCACTTACATCTCTTTTGCTTGGACATCGGAAGAAAAGTCTTCTTGGGTTCTGTTTCGTGGTCAATGTATAGATGACGACGTCTAAGCCGCAATGACACTTCGAAGGAAACCCGTGGCACCCGCGCTCTCTGCTTTCACCACTTGATTGCCCAGAATTGTAACTCATATATGTAGGAGAAGATGGAGATAAGAGTTTTCGATGTGAAGATGGAGAATTGAAGCTCAATTCGTGAGGATAGGCCACGAAACAGATTGAGATGCAAATGAGAGAAAACAATTTAGGGTTTTTGATTTGAATCGATTTGGGCATTTCCTGATTTTGTTTCCTCTTTAATCATAAGCTCCCCCTCCCAAAACGACGTTGTTTTATAGCTAACAGAGAGTTGTTAACGACTGATTAATATATGTTAGTTGCTCTGTTATCGGATTTAACGACATGTCTAATTGGCCAGATCAACAAAACTTTATGTATAAAAAAACGTAGTCAACGAGTTGATGGTTTAAATGGTCTACAACAAAATTTGTGTTTTAAATGACCTCAATTTGAAACTCATCATTTGATTGACATTTTTCCCATATATATATATTTAGAGATTTTTGTTACTGTTTAAATCGCTCTACATTATGAGAGTCGGGTTCCATTAAGAGCAAAATTGTATAAAGTTGTTTTGGTCAAAACTAGATTAAGGGGGAAATTAAATTCACAATTTAAAATGGGAAACAAAAGGAACAGAAAATGTGGTAAATCACATGGTGCAATCATTATGATTTTTTTCTTCATATCTTCTTTCTTTCCACGCAACGCGCGAGTCGTAAGGGCTCTTATCTTCATTGACCAACTTTAATGCAACAATTGTCTCAGTTACATCACCTCCATTACCAATCGACATTTTATCAATCTCACAAATCTCTAAATCCTATAAATAACAAGCAACCGCATTTGGTCGTGTATATTCATTCCACACTAACCACATTTTGTTTCATTTGTATGTCCGATATAGATGTAGGTTTCCGCACAATCTATTATTCGTACAGTTATCGCCATTTGAAGTCTAATGTGTGTTGTAACATTATCATCAAACCTCTTGTTAATGCCAATCACACACAACACGACCACTAGTTTAATACACTGATTTAAGAGATTAAATAAAAAAGTGAGAGACAAGAAGAAATAAAAGCAAACCTACAAATCTATGAGAAGAAACTGAAAATGAGAATGAGAAAACCAAAAAAAAAAAAAAAAAAAAAAACGACAAAGAAAGAGATGTGCCCTAAGGAGAAGCAGAGTGAGGCTGATCAAAGTGGAGAAGCTGAGATGCACATTTGGGACAACCCTTTAAGATTTTAGGGACCATGAAATACATGAAACAAGCTTTGCAACCAGCTACCACAAGAACATCTTCTTCTTCTTCTTCTTCTTCTTCTTCTTCTTCTTCTTCTTTGCGATTCTCTCTTGATGAAGGAGACGACTCTGTTGAAGACTCTTCGCTTTCATAATAAGAGCTGTATTCTTCTGAAAACACACTTCCATATGATTCTCCACTGAATTGATCTGCATTGTTCGATTTCCTCGGATCTTCCTTCACTCTCGTTCCGTTATTCCAGTTTCTGTAGTACATATCTCGTGTCTAAAACATAAACACATCTAAAGATTTCAATCCAAAAAGTGCAATAAAACTTAAAACTTCTTTAATAGCCTAATCCCCATAAGTAAAGTTTCATCTCTCTGTGTCTGTATGTATGTTTGTAGTAATAAATGCAACAAAAGGAAACAAAACAAAATCAAAATTATAAGGAAACTAAAGAAGCTTATAGACATTGTTCCCTCGATACGAAACAAGGGAAGACATTGAAGAAGAGGAAGAAGAAGAAGAAAAAGAAGAAGAAGAGGGATCTGGTTTTGTAGATGTTTACTTTACCTTGAGATCAAGACATTGTTCCAAATGAGTAGGAATAGAGATGTGAGAACTGAGCTCCAAGACTGTATCTGAGATTGGGATATGTTCGTCAGTCATACCAAGCTCATCTCCGATACACCTTCTCCGGTTACTCAGCGAACAATTCTGCATCGATCTCTCTAGATATTCTGTTACCGTCGCCATGTCACGGGAATGTTTCTTCCAAAAGCAGAGGAGAAGAAGAAGAACAAAAGAGAATTATTGAAGGTAGAAAAAACAAAAACAAAGGGACGATTCTTTTAATTAAGGGCAAAAAAAGAGCAGAGAGGGTAGTTTCGTGATTGCGAACAGAGAGGTCTGGGTCACGCGCCATGTTGGTGGGATTGTTGGGTAAAGAGAAAGCTGGAGTAGACGTAGCTGTCAGGTACAAATTGAGCACTCAGGCTCGCATTTTGTCGCACGTCTGTCTACTGTGTTGTTCTAACATATGACCAACAACAAAAAAATTTATAGTTTTAATTCATAATCAAAGTTAGTTTTGGATGTCTTCGTGGATGTAACTAGACTACAATTTAGTCAATGGTACTTTGGGCATCATCAACCTCTTCTTAGAAAACAGATAATTCTTGTTACAAAACTGAAATACCGACAACCGAACAAGAGGAGGATAGATATGTTCAAAGAACCGCCATAACATGTCCAATACTTAAAGCATTTCAAGGTGATGATGATGAGAGATTATGAAAAGGAAAGAGGATTTAGTCATCTGAGTAATTGACAGCGAGATCCCAGTAGTGAGCAACACCAGCATCCGTGAATACTTTCTTGGCAGCTGATTCTGTCAAGCACTCTTGTACATGGAACCTGTGAAAACTCGGTTTCCCAACACTTCCTTGCCAAACCAACCAGCACTTGTTTCCACCATTCTCTTCTTCTCCTCCTCCATCTTCCATGTCTTCCTCCCCTTCCTTCTTCTCTGCCTCTTCCCAGTTTATTCGCCTCAGCATCACCTTCCCGTATCTCTTTATCGCTTTGCTTTTACCCTCAACCACAACTACACTCATTCCCTCCGTCATCACACTACACCCTGTTAATTTGTTTTGTCTTGCATTCATCTCCACTTTGAATCTTGTTTTAGGATGCGATAGCTTGTTCACCTTGTACACTGACACTATCGTCTCAACCGTTGTTGGATCATCGAAAAGCTTCCTCTCTTTCTTCTCACGTTTCTCTGCAGGAGTTAGCTTCCGGGCGGCGTTCCTGTCTGTGTGAGCCTGTTCACGCTCAGCAGCTGCTGTGCGGATCTCTTTTTCTAGCTTGGTTGGGTCTTGGGTTGCTTCAGACCCAAGAACCTTCATTAGGTTGCTCATCTTCACCTTTGATTTTGGCGGTTCAAGCAACCCTTGTCTGATCATCTCCTGCTTCTCCTTTTCTTTTGCTAGACGCCTCTGGGTTCGCAGTTTCTTCTGTTCCTTCTTTGTCAGTTTAAGAGGTTGGGGTGGTGGAGGTGCTGCCTCTGCAGGTGGCTCTATGGGCCGAGGATGCTCAATGTAGTGAGTCAATTTTTCAACCTTCAGATGGCTTTCAGAAATGGTGCCATCAGCTATGTTGCCATATCCGCCATCAACGAGGACATTTGCATCCCTGAAACATAAAACAATTATGAACTAAGAAAACTCATCATGAAAGCAAGGTACCAAAACAGCAGCACAAAGGTACCAAGTAGTTCACAATAATAAGTCTTATTCATTGTTACCATATTCTATTAGTAATCACACTGTTAAAGCATTGAACTTTCAGAAGCACGATGCGGAAAATTACTTGAGCACATATGCCAGCACTCAAAAATCAAGGATTGCAACATTAATAATACATATCCCACGTAAAAGAACTGAGAGAATAATTCAATAAAGAGACAAATAACCCTAAACCAACAGGAACAAGAACAGAGCTAACTGAAGTTATTGTTATAATCACTTTCATCCAATACCCCAAATGTTACAAGTTTAGTTTGATAAGTGTAGGATGACTTGTTTTCCTCAAGGTTATGCCATGTAAATGTCAAATCAGATGAATATTTGAAACAAAACAACTCAGCAGCATTAACAAAAAAGGTAAGGTGAGAAAAATTTCGTACCACCACTCAGCATCTGGAATTGACTCCTTGGGCTTCTCTTTTCTTGGGACACGTTCCGATACCTCTATCAAATTCGGATTTATATCATCCTTTGCCTTTGCCAGATGCGCTTGCTTCACTTTCAGCTCTCTTGCTTTCGCTTCACCAAATTGACTCTATAAAGAAAAGATAAAAATTCACACACTGAGACATCTGTAAAGACCACCAAAAAGGAATATGGTTAAAGAGAATCCATAGAAAAGACAATGCATACCTTTAACTTCAAATTCTCAGCATCTCTTGTCCATTTTCCTTCCTCAACAAACTGGAAACTCATACGTTTAGGTCTCAAAATCTTGTTTTTATCAATACCCATCCTTGGATCAAAATGGGGGTTTTCTTCTGGATCTACTTCCAGAGTAGGTTTAAGAATCTGAAAAGCATCTTTCTTCTGTTTGTTGATGTTAACCTGTAAATATCCAAGTACATTAAAAGCTCTATCATAAAAAGAAAAACATAGAAAACTTGGACATTTTGATTAGTTTTACTGACCTTCAATGTACTAAGGTTGCTTGGTTTAGTCACACTAATCACATTTCCATGTTCATCTATCTCCCTTCCAAGTGCATCTACCCGCAGAACAGGGGCCTTGGTTGGTTTCTGTGCAGCAGCCGTGTCTGTTAGTGCCTGCCCTGGAAATAGGTTGATAGCGGGAGCAAACTCTGGATCCTGACGAAATCCCATCTGAGCTGCCAGCTCCTGAGCTCGCTTGACAGCTTCAATGTTGGGAATACTCAAAAGGCTAGCATGTGGCAGTGCTGAAGCAGAAGATGTTCCAGCAGAAACAGTAGGAGTGGTAGTCGATGATGGCACTTTGGTATGTGGACTACTTTCTGAAGTTGACTTAGTAGCCTTGTTCAGCTGCAAAGAGAAGAAAAACAAAACAATTTATCAAAGAAAAATTTCCATAAGAAGAGCGAATGCACATTTCCAGAATATCTGCAGATCTTACCAAAGGAAGCATCTTCATTTTCTTCACCAATTCCGCTCGTTTCTCTAGTAATATCTTAGCTGTGGCTATTGCATCACGGGTCAAATTTGCACTACTTTTCCCAGCTGTTGAGGATGTTCTCCCATCTGTACTAGATTTTCCAGGAACCTCATGAGATCTGACAATACTAACTCCCTTATTTTCATCCGTTGTATTTATCGAAGATACCTTAGTGAGCAGGGTTTGACTAGGGGCTAAAGAAGTTTCCAATGCCATCGACCTATTCGAAGAAGCGCCCTGCATAGAGACAAGAATATATTAGCAATTCAAACACCATTCGCATATATGAAAATGAAACCAACAACAAACCTATTGAAGCTGAGCTAGCAAAGAAGACTAGAGGTACTTTTGAACAATACTATGTTTAGGAATCACAAACAGTTGCAACTAAGAAGATTAAGGAAAAGGCATAAAAACTCACAATCGGAACGCCACTGGTTGAATTCATAGCCCCAGAACCCTCAGTTACTTGAGCATTCTTGTTCTCAACTTCCGTAGCCACATCCTCAAACCTGCTCTTCCTCTCACCACTCCCATCAGAAAACCTAGATTTCTTCTTCCCTTCCCTAGCTCCATTCTCTTCCTCTCTCTCTTTCCTCTTACTCCTAGCTTCCTTCTCCTTACTTCCTTCGTGAGACCTCTCATGATGTTTTTCCCTATCTCTACTCCCTTCTCTCTCGCCTCGCTCTACAGATCTCCCTCTGTCCCGAGCTCTATCCTTAGCTCTGTCTCTCTCATCCTCCCTATCGTCGCGCCTCGATGAACGGTAGTGATCTGAATCACGACGCTTCGAATCACCATCGCGATCACGACGGCGTCCCCCTTCACGTTGTGGAGAATGATCAGGACTCGAATCTCGATCACGATCGTCCCGGTGGCTCCTGGAATATCTCTCCTTATCCATGGAGATTTAGGGTTTTTTCTTCCTTACAAGAAGTTGCTCAGCCGGATATCACTCCGGTCCTAGCTATATACGAAATCCCAAAACCGGAATAAACCACCAATTCGGATTGAATCACAAGACCAGCGAAACCAAGTTCTCGTATCAGATTTTCGTTCCCTCTGAAAAGCTAAGGAACCGAAAAAAACTCTCAGCGGAAGAAATTATAATCAAGGGGATCTATCACCGACCACTCGTCAAGCTTCCCTCTTCCATTATGGGCCCATAATTGAAATCTAATTTGGGTCTAATGGGCTTTTATGTCATGATTGGATATATTGGAATCTAAGATATTCGACATAATATTAATATAGCAAGCACTAGACAAATAAAATATCTTACGATTTTAGCACGTCTTTTGTCAAGAACCGGTCCTAAAAATATCTCTTATGGAGCGTATATCTCTTTATAATTTCACTGAACATGTTGAACAAGAAAAAGAAAAAAATCACTGAACATATGCTAAGGCATTGGTGATAATTACATTATGCTGAAATGTTTGTAAAAAGAAAACGATTACTAAAAATGAACGCAACCTCTTCCAATGGTTCAAAAAGGTAATTGCCATTTACGGAAAGAATTCGTTTTATAAAAATCATGTGCTTTGATCTAACTTTCCCTTTATAATTTTACCAAAAAAAAACTTTCTCTTTATAAGATTAAAAATAGACTACAAGTCTACAACAGACATTTAGAGCAAAAAAGGTGAAAAGCAGATAAGATATTTTCATATAGGTTCTCTGTCATAAACAGTACCTAAAACGTAAGCTTCACCGTCTGATAATGGCGATTCCTTCATCACACCGTTAACGCCGTCAGATCTCAACATCTCTCGATCTTAACAGTCCATTCATACACTGGATTCCATACATCGCAATACAGAGTAATAAATCCCAAAACCCTACTGTGTGCCAATAATTAGAGATACATTTAACTGAGAATACAGCTTTTTTGTTTGTCTTCTTTACTCTAAAAGATTTGCAGATAAGTTTGAGAAAGTCCCCAAATGAAAAACGTGAGAAATGGATTTGTCATGTTGATCAACAATCCCAACCGTCCATAATCTCTGATAATAAATTCCGATCTCGTTTCGAAATTTCTTCAATTGAGAGAGGGTGGAGTTAATGGGTAGCTCAGAGAGAGTTCCGTGCGATTTCTGCGGCGAGCGTACGGCGGTGCTGTTTTGTAGAGCCGATACGGCGAAGCTTTGCTTGCCATGTGACCAGCACGTGCACACGGCGAATCTTCTATCGAGGAAGCACGTGCGATCTCAGATCTGCGATAATTGCGGTAACGAGCCAGTCTCTGTTCGGTGCTTCACCGATAATCTCGTTTTGTGTCAGGAGTGCGATTGGGATGTTCACGGTAGCTGCTCTGTTTCCGATGCTCATGTTCGATCCGCCGTGGAAGGATTCTCCGGTTGTCCATCGGCTTTGGAGCTTGCTGATTTATGGGGACTTGATTTGGAAGGAAGGAAAGAAGAAGAAGAAGAGAACGAAGTGCCGATGATGATGATGATGGAGAATTTTGGGATGCAATTAGATTCATGGGTATCTGGATCTGATGTTTTACAGGAATTGATGGTTCCGAGTGATACGATGTTTAAGAAACGTGGATCTAGCTGTGGGAGGTATAAGCAGGTGTTGTGTAAACAGCTTGAGGAATTGCTCAAGAATGGTGTCGTTGGTGGTGGTGGTGACGATGATGGTGATGGTGATCGTGATCGTGACTGTGACCGTGAAGGCGATTGTGATGGAGAGGTAGACGCAGGAGAAGGGATTATGGTTCCGGAGATGCCAGAGAGATTGGATTGGACAAGAGATGTAAAAGAGATCAATGGCGGAGCAGGATTTAACCAACAGCCTTCAACGACGTCGTTTACACCTTCGCAGTGGAATGCTACTAATCCTAGTGGTGGCCAGAGTTCTCAGGTTTGATTATTTGGCCATGATGTTGTTTTGGTTTTTGCTTAGAACAGTTTAGGTTTCTCTGGTGGATCAATCTGTTAATGAGCAAGTGAGGAATTGGTTTTTGTAAGGTTGAAATGTTTACACAAATGATAAATATAGTAACTCTGTGTTGTTTTATGGGTTTCTTGAGAAGGTTCAACAATGAAGGGATTGTTTAACCTGTGCTGTGAACTTGCAGATATGGGATTTTAACTTGGGACAATCAAGAGGACCCGAGGACACTAGCCGAATTGAAGCTGCGTATGTAACAAAAGGAGCTGCTTCATTCACAATCAAAAACTTTGTTGACCACATCAATGAAACTTGTTCCACTAACGCTAAAGGTGTCAAAGAGATTTGCAAGGTAAATAGTTCTCATAGACCTTCGTCATTTATGTATTCTCTACTAACGTTTTTCTAGCCATTGTGCTAATACTTGATGAGAGTAGTGTTTGATAACTCATAGGTTCTTACAATTTACTACAAGTTGGTTTTGCTTTTCTTTATTTTACCTCAGAGTATACACCAGTGCCAACATTTAGGCTTGTGATGTAACCAATTAGTATCTATGTGCTAGGCAACTTAAATGTAACCAATTAAGCAAACATACACATATTTATGATGCTGATTAGGATTATTTTGCAGGATGAGTACAATCTATCAACTTCAGGCCAGGCACCAGCAACATCTGAGAGCAACAATCTTCCAGTTACCTTTGGCTCCGAGAAAGGTTTGAAGCCCTCCAGTGACTTGCATTTCACGGAGCATATTGCTGGAACTAATTGTAAGACCACAAGACTAGTGGCAACCAAGGCTGATCTGGAGCGGCTGGCTCAGAACAGAGGAAATGCAATGCAGCGTTACAAGGAAAAGAGGAAAACACGGAGGTAAATGCTGCTTTTATCTCTTCTTTCTGATCATTTTTATATTGCCCATCTCCCCCGAGAACCTAATACCATATTACATTACAGATATGATAAGACCATAAGGTATGAATCGAGGAAGGCAAGAGCTGACACTAGGTTGCGTGTCAGAGGCAGATTTGTGAAAGCCAGTGAAGCTCCTTACCCTTAACTTAAGGGCCTTAAGTCTCTTTCACATAGGTTTCCTATTAGCTACAAAGTTAGAAAGTTGCTCTTATTCCCCTGCCTTGTAAATGTATAGATCTGTCTTTGTTTTATTTGCCCCTTTTTTGTTTTGTTTTATTTGCTATATATGTCCCCTTTATGTACCTTGGCTACTTATCTAGTTGAAAAAGGATTGTTTCTTAACCTTCACGAAGCAACAATCTGTTGGTTGAGTGTTTCCTGGTCAATCCAAGCAATTTGAAGTCTCCGAAGCTAAAATATCACATGCCTTGACTAAGTCTTTTAGGTACACGAGGTCTTCGCAAGAGTTCCATCATAGGTTTTCGATCTAGACGATGACATGTGTTGTTGAGAATCAGAAAACAACAATTGCCTTTTGGCCCTTCTCAACAAACTGTTATGAAACTAGTGAAAAATATATTCTGATTGGCTAACCTTCTTAACACATTTAGATGAGCTCAAAAAAGCTTAAGGAATATTTCCTCTCTTCCTCGATTTCTCTTTTTCTTGTGTTTTAAATACTACTATAGCCGTATGTTTGGCACGTAGTTGATTTTTGTTTTGTTGGTTCTACAACTCCGGTTTTAATATCTGAATCCATACATAGTTGCAGCTTATTTGTTGCATGAAAAAAAAACAAAAAAATTTGAAGTTTATTTGTTGAGCTTTTCCTTAAATTTCA
Source organism: Cardamine resedifolia (assembly GCA_014578085.1). Lineage (NCBI taxonomy): Eukaryota > Viridiplantae > Streptophyta > Magnoliopsida > Brassicales > Brassicaceae > Cardamine > Cardamine resedifolia. Next base: position 71,275 of record VBRH01000580.1, on the reverse strand, counting down.
AGTTGGACTTGAGATCTAGTTATCGCCTAAATAGATAAACACTCCATTTGACTTTTCTTATAAAAAGACATACAATTCTCTGACTCTCCTCTTAGTAACTATAAGAATAGTTTAAACTCTTTTATGATTTTTTGTTTAACAACTCCCTTAGTACCGGAGCCACGTTATGACTCTCTCAAAACCACTCTGCCCTTTATTTGTCCTCTTCCTCTTCAGCTTCCCTCTCCGACACGCCTCAAACCCTAAAAAGTGTCCATCCTATTCAGAATCATTTGTACATAAATGTGAACGATTTGGAGTCCCCATTCGTTTTCCTTTCTGCGGCCATGCAGGATTCAATCTCCACTGCAACGACCTCAATAAGACAGTCCTAGAGCTTCCTATGTCCGGAACATTTCTAGTCGAGGATATCAACTACAAAACGCAGCAGATTTCTATCAGCGACCCTGAAAACTGTTTGGTTAAAAGGCTTTTAAACTTCAATACTTCGGGATCTCCTTTCTCTAATGGCTTCAGTGTCTACTACACGTTCTTGACCTGTCCTAATGAGGTCGTGAGGCCTTCTTGGTCTCCAATGGCCATTCCTTGCTTAAGCAATTCTACCTCATCCTTCTTCGCCACGTCTAATTTGGCTCTCGCGAAATCGATGCCGCCTTCTTGTCAGATCGTGAAGAGACTAGCTGTTCCGGTTAGTGTGCTGTTTGAAAATGTGCTACTTGAAGATAAAGGATTCTCAAGTGTGATTAATCTTGTACACCTTTTGCTGGAATGGAGCTCGCCGAATTGCAGAAGCTGTGAAAAGGATTCCTTGAGATGTGGTTTCAAGAACAAGGCTTCCCTCGAAGTCAAATGCTTCGATGATCTCTCCGGTACGTCCTTGATTGTTTTTTCTTCTTTTTTCTTTCATTATAATAGAAGGAAACTCTATTATTGTGGTAAAGCTGAAGACGTTCTGGTAGAAAGTTTCCACGTGTAGATTTTTCAAGTAATTATTTACTCATCACACAAGGGAAAAAAAAAAAGAGATCCTAGACTAGGAATAGACTATACTGATTAGTTAATTAATTACTGTAGTTTCTTAAAGATAGTTGTCATTTATCAAATTTAACCAAGGGAAGTATTCTCAATTTCTCATCCCACACGCGATCGCTTAGAATATTCCGTATAAAATCTCAGTGGCTGGCTATGTTTTAAACGATTTTTTTTTTTTT
>VBRH01000580.1:19863-38303 GCA_014578085.1 Cardamine resedifolia | reverse complement strand
ATCTAATCATCAATAACTCTCGTTAGCGATTAACATAACCAATGAGCATTAATAATCAACTCCAATAAGTTCACTAAACACCCTAGTCAACAACTCTCGTTCGTAAGGTATGTAAAGCTCATAAAAGGATTGGTTCAAGCATTTCATCGAACACCTTGTGGGCGCGGAAATGTCTAAGTTCTAGAATACCAATTTTGTTGGTTAATCTAGCATTAAGAACGATCCTAAATGAAAGATCTATCAACAATCAACCTAAACAATCATTATCTAACCATCAATTTATCCTAATCTAGCATAACCCATAATCCAATTAAAATCTAAGAACTAACCATAGAAAGAGAGAAATTGAAAGGCATAAACATAAATATATATATTGAGGTGAAGAATCTTTCTCTAGAGTGGCATGACATGATTAAGAACAACCCAAATCATCAAGAGATAAGTTTGGACGAAAAACCAACTCTAGGGAGAAGAAAACTTTAGTTTAGAAGTGTTTTTACAAGAATTTATAGGAAAGAGCAAAAATAACGCGTAGGCACAGGCAGCGGTCCATTCATAGCGGTAGGGTACCGCTAGGATCTGCTCATTCACGCCCTGCAGAGCTGGTGGAGCGGTCTTCACTAAATAAGTCGTATCTCCTTAACCGCTGATGGAAATCACTTGAAACCAACGTCATTGGAAAGCTAACTCAATTTCCTTTAACTTTCATGAAGGGCGCCGGAGCTAAATCGGAACGAAAAGTCTTCGTTGGAGTCAATCTTTCAGACGCTTTGGACTGGCTCTACTCGTGCGGATTGTAGCGGGAGAGGCATAGCGGTCAATCGACCACCAGGATTAACACCAGAGCATCAGAGAGCTTCAGTACACTCCATGTTGATCCTAGCGGTCTTGCGGTAGCGGTAGTTGACCGTTGTGAGCTACATTTCTTCATAAAAACCATAGTTTGCTCACTTAACTTGCCTCAAATCTCCTCATCCAAGCTCCAAGCTTCCCAATCACCTAAAAATGACTCAAAACATATGCAACATGCAAGAAAAACAACCTATGACTCTAAGATGCAAAGTTATGCGAAACGAAAGTCAAAAACCATATTCACAATACTAAATGATATGAAATGGGACAAAAGACAATGAAAATAAATGTTAAAAACATGCAAAAACCATACATATCAAATGCTACAACTGCAGAAATTTTGGGCATTTTGCAAAAGATTATCGTTCAAAGAAGTATGAACGGGTACATATGAGGCTTGAAGATGAACATGTCGAAGATCATATGTTATTTAGTGCAACAGAAGAAGCACCGATAATCACTAAAGAAGATGTGTGGTTAGTCGACAGTGGATGCATGCACAAATCATATGACAAGAGAAGAGAGATATTTCAAAAGACTTGATAGAAGCATCAATGTTCCAATAAAAGTTTGAAATGGAGAAGTCGTTATGACTACCGGTAAAAGGGACATCACGGCCTGCACAAAAAAGGGAAAAAGGTGATAAGAAATATATTCTTGGTGCCGGGATTGGAAAATAATTTACTAAGTGTAAATTATATCCATGGGATATAACGTCTTGTTTGAGAACAAGTGTTGTACAATCTTGGATCCAATGGGAAAGAAGATCATGGAAATACAAATGGTGAATAAAATTTTTCCAATCACATGGAAATCTTCACAGAAAAGTGCGTTGGTGACAGATGAAGAAGGAAGGAAGTGGGATTCGGTAAAGCAAGTCAAAGTCAAGAAGAAATTCAGTATTCCATTAAGTGTTTCTCAGTCATAAGAAGAACAAAGACAAATAATCTCAAGTCATGTTTTGTCTCAACTTGGTGACAGAGGAGAAGGATCTTCAGAACCACCAAAGAAGTACAAGTCGATGGCTAAATTATGCAAATTGCTCTAATGGTGGATCTCGAAGAAACAGAAGCATGTTTTGTTGTCTGTGAAGAACCACAATCTTATGATGATGCGTGTGGAATCAAAGAGTGGCGAGAGGCTATGAATGAAAAAATCGAGATGATAGAGAAAAATAGAACATGGACACTCGTGGAGAAAGCGAAAAAGAAAAACGTTATTAATGTGAAGTGGATATATCGCATCAAAACTGATGCAAATAGAGTTCCATTCAAGTATAAAGCAATGGGTTTTCTTAAGAATACAGTGTTGATTATCTTGAGACATTTGCACCCGTCTCAAGACATGACACAATTCGAGTCATTCTTGCTCTCGCGGCACAAATGAAGTGGAAACTCTATCAAATGGATGTGAAATAAGCATTTCTAAATGGAGAACTTGAAGAGGAGATTTATGTTGTACAACCATCTGGATTTATAGCAGAAGGTGAAGAAGAAAAAGTTTTAAAGTTGCAAAAGCCTTATACGGCTTAAAGTAAGCCCCTCGGGTATGGTATAGGAGAATCGATTCATACCTCCTAGAACATGGATTTCAAAAGAGCATGAATGATGCGGTTATGTAAGTGATAGATTTAAAATGCTAGAGTTGGTTTAGCAATACAAGAGTTGAAGAAGAAAGGAAGAAGCTTGAAGAAGCTTGGAGTGAAACTGAAACTCAATTAAGAAAGAGTGTTAGAAGTTAATTAAGTTTTTAATAATGTTTTTAATGTTTGTTAAATTTATACATTAAGAGCTGTGTCTTGTCCAAATGTTAGTTTTATGTTAAGAGTCGTGAAGAGTTACGACTCTTTTTAGTCATATATGTTTGAAGTCTATATAAAGACGTTGTCTTTGTGTTTTGTGTTGTAATATATACAGATTTTCTATTAATAAAGTTGTGTGTTTCGTTCATAAAGGAATCTGATTGTGAGTGATCACAATTGGATAAAAAGAGAGATAATTACTCTGTTTTTTATTCTCTTCTAAAAACAACAATTTATCAACAATATATATTTTTATTAAAATAATGGACTTGTTATTAGTTATGGATTCCTCTCTCTTAACTAAAAGTAGAATATGATAAAGTTTTTTTATTGCTTAGAATCAATATGATGGTTTAGAGGGTGTAATAATATGTGTATCAGTGTATATATCTAAGGAATCAACAACTGTCTTGAAATAACCAATAGGGCAGATTTCATATTGAAGCCATAACAAGATGATAAAGTATATATTAAACACAAATTTGGCTAAAGAGAAGAAGAGTTGAATGAAAATAAATTAAAACTTAGCATTGGAAAAGTCCATGTGAGAATGCTGAGCCATGAACTTCTTCATCATATCTTGTTTCTCTATCTCATCACTCGTTGGCAGTCCCATCTTCTTTTGCCTTTGATCAAACATCATCTTCTCAACGGATAGTCATCGTACCTGATCTGATCTTCCCTTTGTTAGGTACGATGGGACCTGATTCTTGCTTCTCCTCCTTAGGCTTCTCCACCTCCATGGGCTCCCTCGGCTTCATGGAGCGATCTCCTTGTCAGCCGTGTCTTTCATCAGAAAGTTGCTCTCGTTGCCAATAAAGTCAAGGACTTTCTCTATAAACCCTAATGGGTTTGAAGGATCAAAACTTGCACTAAAACGGCAACGTCGAGGGTCTCTCTTCAGCCATCTCAGAGATAATCGCCATTGGTTTCGTTTATCTATAGGGTTTTGCTTTAGTCTGGGATCAAAAATCAGAATAAATTTCTATCGTCGTTAATAATGGTACAAAGATTGAATTTATAGGGAAAGCCAAAAAGGCTAAAAAAGGAAAGGTCACACTTTTTTTAACTTGTATTTGGGTCTTTTCCTTTAGTTACTTTGTAGACAAGAAAAAGGGTAAAAAAGAACATAATATTTGCTTTTTAGAGTCCGGAAACTCGCCAATCCGTTCAACCACATGATATCTCTGTACATTAAGCTAGATAAGCCAAATATGGTCCACAAGATTCTAAACCAAATGGAGGAGGACAATGTCGAGCCAGACAATCTCACGTTAAACATTAAACTGCGGCTCTACGCAGCTGAATGTTTCAGCATCACTAAAACGGAGAAGCTATTAGCTGAGTGCGATACCAATATCGGATTCACATTGGATTGGCGCACGAGCTGCGAGATTGCAAAAGCTTACCTAAAACATGGATTAGTACTGTTTAAGGCCGTAGGGACGCTAAGTAGTGCCGACCAATCAGTAGATCCTAAGTCAAAGAAGTTAGCTTACTATAGTCTTTATTGACGTTGTATGGTTATGTAGGAATGGCTGAAGAAGCTTACCGTATATGGGACATGTACAAGAAGCTTACCGTACATGGGACATATACAAGAACCTTCCCGACAAGGACAGCGAGGGCCGGATATCGATTAGGAATCAGTTTCTTATTGAAATTAGGCGACATCGTTAGGGCAGATAAGATTGCAAAATAGTGGTATGAAGGGTACAACGAGTTTGATGTCCGAATCGTGACTATGATGATGTCTGCTTATTGCGAGGTAGGCTTGACAAAGAACGCCGAGGTACTGATGCATAATGTGATGATGCGGAAGTACATTAGTACACGTGGCTGCTTCTACTCGTAGTTTACTTGTTACTTTTTATGTGATCACTTTGTTATAATTGCATCTAACCCATCATTGAAATAAAATCCATCAGAATATGAAGATCACATAAAAACTTTCATCATCAAGCTTTCTTGATCCAGTATCGATTTTCATGATTTAAATTTTGGTCATTTTTCGTAGTTTTTGCTTTATGTTCATATATTTCGCCAAATATATCCATCCGCATTGGACTAAAAGATGCAAAAAGTCACACAGACATGCCTGTAAAAGGAAAATAGAAAATTATTCAGAAACATAACTATAAAACATAAAAGAAATGTAGAAACAATGAAACTAAAGATATATAAAAACAAAAAAAAACCTAAAAAAAGACTAAAGACAACCCTTAATCAAGAATTTAACATTGTGATCTAACCGACCTCGTGACATTAGATTGTTTTTTAAACAATTGAGCATTGCAACATATGACATGACACGTTGAAAAACAGGCAATGAACACTCACGTATTCATTTTGACACGTGTACATCACCCAAGCTTCACGTGGAACTACGTTAACAAGAGATCCCATCTTCATAAATCCTACTCCTGCACCTTCTGCGTTATCAACAACTACTAGTTACTTATCCGTTTCAATCATCAGATCGAGTAAACAAAAACTTTTTATAAAAAGAATAGAATTATGTCAGGCGTATCTCTGGCGGTGGGTCCAAGAACCGACGTGGACAAAACATCGACGTCTTCCGGTGAGAAGGGACGGTGGTGGGGGATGACGGCAGCAGGCGGTGGTGGTGGTGGCTTGATGGGATCACTAAGGGTAATAGAGTTACAGCTAGTGGCGTTCATACTAGTCTTCTCAGCGAGCGGTCTCGTACCGCTACTCGACATGATCTTTCCAGCGTTTGCGTCTGTCTATATAATCGCTCTCTCGCGTTTAGCTTTCCCTTCCCACGCCGTTTCAACCGCTTCACCTGAAGTCTTCCGCGGCAGAAAACTCTTCAGGTTCCAAATCTCTCTTTTTCACTTTCTTGATAAAGATTTATAATTTCTGCAAATCTTTATAATTCTATAATGACTCCTTAGAAGAAATGACTAATAGAATAGAGTGATAACTAATAGAGGCTATCATCATTTGCTCTGTTTTTTGTATTTTTTTTTTTTTAAGAGCAGATGTGACATTAAAGATTCTAACATTATTCTTCTGTTGTAACTTTTGGGGGCAATGAAAGGATTTACGTGATTTTGGGGACAACGATTGGTCTCTTCTTGCCTCTAGCTTACGTGTTAGGGGGTTTTGCTAGAGGAGACGATCATGCGGTAAGATCAGCAACACCACACTTGTTTCTACTGTCGTGTCAAATCCTGACGGAGAATGTAATTAGTGGACTTTCTCTGTTCTCGCCACCGGTAAGAGCTCTGGTGCCACTGCTCTACACAGTCTGGAGAATCTTTGTCATCATTGATTGGTCTAAAGATGTTTGGTTCAACAAGTCTTTACCAGTCAATGCTACACCCAATGTAATGTGGCTAATACCTCTCTTTATCAGATACGTTTAGAATCGTTTTTGAAGTTAAAACCTTGTGAAAATCGTTTTGCAGGTGGTTGCGTGGTTCTGGTTTGGACGGTATTTAGCAATAGCGAATTTAGGCTACTTTGGAGCGAATCTACTCTGTTTCTTGATCCCTAGGTTCTTGCCTCGTGCTTTCGACCAACACTTCAGAGAAAGAGACGAGATCTTGGCGAAAAGCGACGAAGACAGGCCGGTTCAAGTTCCTAGATCAAAACCTTCTGAGCACAAATCTGATTGATCATTTAAATCTTTTATTCTCTTCTGAATGTGTAATGTAATGAACTAAGTTACTTATTATGGGGATTGTAATGAAACAAAATGTGTTTGTGAATGTACAGTCTTACAAGTGATAATGTGATATCAATCAATTTACCCGCTCATCTTCAAAAGAAACTTAATATTGACTGTCCATGAAACTAACCAGAAGCTCATTCACCATGCCTCGGTCAGGCATCTTCCCTGCTGCTCCATATATTGGAGCCATGCCTCCTGTGACCGGTCCTGGGTTTGCTTTCACCTGACCAAAACATATAATATCAAGAGAGATTAGTTGAGGATAAAATACACGAGCAATTGAAACGAATGGGACTTACAGTTTCTACAGCTTCACGCAGATCCTGGAGGAAGTCATCGACTACAGGGACGTGTTGAAGAGTTATACATATATGAATGCTGATCCAAAACACAGACATGGATAGTTTCAGAGAGGAATGTGGTCTTAAAACTAGTTGAACCACCAACGTTTTGGTCTTTAAGATTACCTGTTGGGTCTCTGTAGTGCATTCAAATGCCAACCTCTTGAAGACATGATGTCATTAACCTCAAAGATATCTAATACTTTAGAACCAAACGCCACGATTGTCATATCTGGCTTTCCAACGACGAATAGTTCATGGATTTCTCTTACTCTGCAGATTAAGATAGTCAAAGCTATAAGAATAAAACCGATTGAAGAAAGGAAACGAAAAGCAATTAGCAATAAAGACCACAAACCCTTGCTCTAGTCTCTTTGATGCTTCCATTATCTTACTTGTGTTATGTAGGTAGCCTGTGGGACAACAGATACATAATCAACCATTTAAATCTTTGACACACTAATGATAGAAGCTTGAGAGAGTGAGATCATCTATTGTGAAACCTTCTTCGCCGAGAGACATCATTGCAGCCCAAGCACCAGCAACCAAAGAACCAGGTCTACTCCCAGCTATAGTTGGAGACACGTATAGACCTCCTGACCATTCAGTTACTGCAAAAACGCACTTCAAATAGTTAAGGAGCGATACCAAATTGTATGAATTCAACAGTTTTCTTTGTTTCTTTCATTTCCCAGTTTTAGGGAAGTAGCAAAACACACTTACCAGCGACAAATTGGTGCTGTTTTGTAGATGCAGGAGCAGATATTTTGCAGTCAGAAAATACAGATGTCAGATAAAGATCATATATGTAAATACATAAATCAATATATATATATATATATATATATATACAAAACTACACATTGCACAGCACTGAATAGAATATACAAAAAAAATTATAAGAAGAATGTGACAGAGTGAATGATGATTTAGAGATGTACGTGCACTAATGTTGGCTTTGTTGTTTGTTCAGAACACAGGAGCTGAATATAACCCATTCATATGTGCTTGGTATTGAGCTTGGAGAAATTGAATAAGAGTGGGAAAATAACAAGTAATTACCTTTCTGATCTCATGATTTCTGTAGAGAACTGTACTAGTTCCTTTAGGAGCCAAACCGTATTTATGCACGTCCACCGAAATTGAAGTTACTCCTTGTACAGAAAAATCAAAAGCTGGGATCTGGTACCTGAGAAAAAAGTGAGGAAAAATAAAAAGTAAAAATCGACAGATGAAAAAATCACTCTATGATCTTGTTCATTTAAATAGTACCATGAAATGCAAAACCTGAGATCCAATGCTCTAGGGGAAACTAAGAGAAGTGGCAATAAAACAGACAGACAGACAAACAGACTCATACCACAAATTAACTTATCATTTCTCTACGCTATAAACATAGCTTATTAAGGCCTAAACCTATAAAGTAGGAAACAGGCAGGCCTTTTGATAAGTCGTTAGAATAAAAAAGTTACACATACCCAAGTTTACGAGCGAAAGGTAACACAAAACCACCAAGGCAAAGGTCAACATGAAAGCATATTCCATAGCTAAGAGCGAGTTGACCAAGCTCCTGTAATGAAAAAAAGGAATGTGTCCTACACATTTCATTGCATATAGAAGAGCATAAATGATCCTTAAAATTACATGAGACGGAAAAAACAAGTTTACCTCAATAGGATCGATGATGCCATGAGGGAATCCTGGTGCTGATCCAACAATCTGAAACAATACGGTTTAAATATCATGAAAAAAGAAAGCACCCGCCTTAACTTTAAAGCTGCATTACCATAACATATATAAAAGGTGATTAGGCACGGACTAGATATGTACACGAGACCAAGAATATCAAACCATGGAACCTGAAAAGGGAAAATATAAGAACATAATATAACTGAAACCTCAAAACATTACCATGATGGTGTTTCTGTTGATATAACGCCTTATTGCCTTCACATCAGCTCGGAATTCTTTGTCTACTGGAACTCGCCACAACTTGATGTTAAAATACTGAGCCGCCTTATCATAAGCCGAATGACCCGATTCAGGTATAATCCTACACTTACATATGAAATATGGTTCCGTCAATTAAGTTTATAGTACATAATTGATCAATGTAAAATGAGGGAGGTAACGTACATTTCTGGCCGTGTGATTCCCTTCTTGTACTTCATATAGTCACGAGATGACTTCACAGCCAACACTATACTCTCTGTTCCTCCAGACGTCATGTTTCCACATATTTGTCCTCCTGAAACAGTTTCTTTACTCCCTAGTAACGCAGCAGTCATTGCAACTACCTCTGACTCAAACCGCACCACACTCTGGAATACGTCTATATGCAATGGATTGGTATGCGCAAACCTGAAAAACATCATCCATACATGACATACACAAAGCAACTTGAATGACATTTTATACGGAGCAACAAAGAATCGCCACTATCATGTCCAAGAAATAACACAAAAGCAGAAGTCATATTCCATGAAGACAGGAACTAAAATCTTGCCATGACTTACATTGAACATGCTTGATTTATCAATGCAAAATGTCCTTCGGACTCGCTTCCACTTATATATCTGTTAGAAAAGGTAGTAGAAGTTAAAATAATCTCCAAAGAAACCACAGAAAAATTAGAGAATTTATATTTAAAAAAAAGCATCAAATACCACAAACATACACAGTGCCAGAGCATTTTCCTTGCCAAATAGCATCATTCCTCTTTTCAATCTCCATTTTCTCTAGAACTTCAAGTCCTAAACCTTTTAGTGGCAATTCTTCAGCACGATTCTTTTTGTTAGAGCTGCTACCAGATTGTAATTGATCAACAACCTGTGAATTATAAGAAACAAACATCAACTAGTTTACACAAATGCTATTCCCATGCAAAGAAACAAAGACTAAGTGAGATGTAGTAAAAATCGAAGTCTTCTCTAACCAAGAAACAAACATATACCCTTAAAAAAGAAGCTAGCATGGATATAATCTCAAATCCCAAGTAGTTTTTCTATTCTTGTGGACTTGTAGTGAGATTTCTAAATCAAGTAATGGGAGGCCCATTTCTCAAAACTATTCAATGACCAGCAAAATCATGTTGCAAATGCTACAAAAACAGCCATGGGTCCATGACATTCTTCTGCCAGATAATATATAAATCCTTACTAGTGAAAAAAAATAGTAGAGTAAAGCATTAAATGGACTTGTCGAGTTATTGAATTGTTTCCTCTTAAATACCACAAGAAGATTAATTTGTAAAAAATGGCTATTACAGGAATAATCTGGAGATTCAAACACAACCAACCTTTTGTTTCTCAGCATCTATGTAATTTTGAACTCCAGGAATCATTCTGTGTCAATTTTCCACAGAAATCATTCTTAGTCTCACCAGTTTAAAAATATGTATATATATTAAATCGAAGAAACAAAGATACGGGAATATGAAAAGATGCTCACTTGAGGAATCCCATGACAAACCCCAAAAGACACGCTTTGAGACCTTTATCGTGAACAACGCTGAAGACAGATCCAATAATCTGAGCGAGAAAAAGAGTGAGAAGCGGAGCCAAGAGCAGAACCAGAGGCTCAAATTCCGACAAACGCGAGTTTAGCGAGCCTCGAGCTTGAATCAGCATGGATTTCATTGAAGAATCCATTTTTTTGTTCTGGAGATTGAGATTGGGAGAAAAGTAAATAGTTTGGGAAATATAAAAGGGAATATAGAAAGTGATAGTATGGTGAAGAAACTCGTTGAGATTTTTTTTTTTTTTGGCGCTTTGTGTTTTGGTTGCGTGTGTATATTTTCAAGTGAGTTACTTCAGACTCCGATGGGTGGAGAATATACTACACGGAATCGAATTGGAACCAAACTCAAATATTCATATTATATATATACAACTCCATTGGTTTATCATTCTAAAATCCGAAAAAGAAAAACACTAAAATCAAAGAATAATCAGTATAATTAAAATTTGTAATCTATCTAACTTGAAGTTCCGAATTGGGTAGACATACTGCATACAGAATTCCATGACTCAGACTTGCTATGCTTATCACGTAAATTATTGAAAAACTTGAATTAACATCCAACTTCTACCACACAAATTAAGTTGGTCAAATGTTGCAACCGAACTAAAATTAGAACATACGGCTTTCTTTTACAACACAGCTCTCTTTGGCAGTAAAATCACACAGACAATAAAGGATAAGACTGAAATATTCGGATGAAAAGCATATTCCCACTAAGAAAAAAAGTGCAGAATGACATTGGAAACCATTCAATTGTCTCATCAAGTCATTAGATTGATTTGATAAATGAACCAAATACAACAGAGACAGTTTTTCCTCTGTTCTCAAGGTAGATCATCTAGGGAATAAAGAAGAAGAAGGATATGATAGAATAGAAGGATTGCTCAAATAGTAGTAACAGTGATGTATGCTAAAAATCTGATTCCTGTTCAGGCGTAGTTCAACCTGAATATATCGTTGAACACGTAAAAGCTTCCTTGTGGTGTTGGCATCAAGTGAAACATCTGGAATCACACAGTGAAAACAATGCATACTTTTGTGTTAGAACAGATCAATGATATACCAAACAAATAAAACAAGATCAAAGGTAATCAAAGTATTGATGATCCAAACAATCTATGTCATGTGTATGGGAATTCTCGTATGTGCTTGTTGACAAGAACTTAAACGATTGCAAATCTAAATCCACAAAATTAGTTTGCTGATTATTCGAGACTAAACGGAGGCTAATGTAAAGTTAAAATCATCTACGAAACTACAATTCCATTGTTCAATCGGCTAGACTAGCAACGCCCTGACGCATACATAGACGAGGGACGAATCAAAACATCATCAGAGATCATTGGAGCTCAAACGAATCACATGACAAAGCGCAACGAATTTGCGATTCTTCATCCTTTGAAGAGACTTGGTCACAGGAGAAATACAAACTTGGGAATAGCCAGATTTACAGATCTATCTATCACCCAATTTTAAACCCTAGCGATCTAATTACTAATATCATAATAAGCGCTAGCAAATCGAAAAAATCCAAACAATCAACCGAATAGATCAATCAGGATCCAGAGAGAAAGAAACCTGGCTGAACTTGAGAGCGTGCTCCTCGCCGGCGAGCTGGAGATTACCGGAGACAAAAACGAGCATACCGGAGGCGGGACCAGAAGGCTGACAATCAACGGTAGAGATGTGATGCTTGCACTGCTGGAAGGGAAGAGAGGTGAGCTTGGCGACGATGCTTTGGACTCCTTGGATCTTCTGACCTTCGAAGGTGAGCATGGAAGCTTCCTGGTAGAGACCACCGAGACCGACACGGTTAGTATCGAAGGTGGAGTAGTAATGTTCGACGAAAGCTTTGGCCACGGCGTCGGGATCCATCTGAGACATTAGCGAGAGAGAGAGAGATAGAGAGATGAGGATGAGTAATTGAAATTTGGGAGACGCTGAGGCTAAGGGGTTTTGTTTTCTATTTATTCTCTCTCTCTCTCTCACCTGTCAACACTTTGCGTCGCTCCGACGCTGTTTTTTTTTTCCTCTATATTACTTTAATTTTTCCAAATCTTTTTTAGAATATACGAATTTAAATTTAATTAGTCACATGAGTTCAATATTAGCAAAAACTTAAGTTGTATGTTATAATTTATTTTTTGTTTCTTTACTTATTTATTTTAAATATTTAAGATAAATAAAACAAAACCAAAACTAGTAAAATGCTCAGACTTATGTATAACAAATTATTATTTACGAAAATTAATCTAAATCTTTTATAATCAAAAATTTAAAATCTATACTATATAAAAGTTGAAGCTATAGTATTTTAAAGGCGTCCACATAGGATTTAAAAAACCGAGGTTATTAGTCCACGTCAATGTTTAACATAAATCTTGTTATTGGTGTAAGTCATCTTTAACATAAATTTTCTACGATAACCTATCAAATATAATAAAAAAATCAATATCTTCCAAAAAAATTAAACTCAATGTTATTGTACTACATCATCTTTAACATAAATTTTCTACGATAACCTAAAAAAACAACCAATAACTTTCAAAAAAATAAACAGAAAATCAATGTTAGAAAAATCAACAAAATAAGAAAAATTATTCTAAATAGAAAAATAATTTCCTTATTTAAAAAAAATCTAATAATAACAAAATATTTTTCGTAAATTGAAATTATGATATATGTCAAATTTCAATAAATATTATCCAAATATTAAAACTATCTAAATAAAATGATGAAGGCTACGGTATCAAATACAATAACAATGAAAAAATGAGGATGAACAAGACGATAAAAAATATGAAGAAACTTAATAAGACACTATCGAGGACTGTCCACATAGAATTTAAAAAATCAATTATATTGGTCTATGTCAGCAAATCAATTATAATGGTCTATGTCAGCATTTAACATTAAATCCTCTACGATAATCTATCAAAAAAAATCAATATCTGCAAAAAAAATGTAAAATATAAAGCATCTCTAAAATAAGCAATAAAATATAACATTAATAGAAATTACTCAAAATAATGAGTTTAGTATATAAGGAAATTACACATTAATTTCCTATTAATGAATAATTTGAGTATATTTTATTTTTTCATTACTTCATATTTTCCAGATGATAAAAAAACTTCAAAGGGAAATCACCTCCAAAATAAGCAACAAAATTATATATATTACTCAAAATAATGAGTTTAGTATATACAAAATTATGCCTTATTTTTTATTATTGAATCATTTAAAAATAATTTTTTTTTCATAACTTCATATTTTCCTGATAATTAATTTAAAAATTATTTAATATTAAAAAGAAAAAGAAATCAGCGGCCTTTAAAACAAGGTCATATGATATTTTTGAATCTCTATTTAATCTATACATTATATTTAATCTCTTATATATTGTATATAGATGAATAAGAAGAAGAACAACAAAGAAGGTTAAGCCTAGAAAAAACCTTAGAAAAAGAGGAAGAAAAAAGAAGAAGAGAAAACCCTAGAAAAAAAATGAGAGGAGAAAGACACATCCAAAAACGTTTTAGTAGTTAATTTTAATGTCAAAAAAATTATAGCTTTCACTATGACCATGTCTCGGAAAATTTTGAAAAATCAACAGCTTAGTATATTAAGATTCAAAATCTGATTAAAATTACAAAAGATTGGAAAATATCATATCATGAAAAATGTACGGAAGAGTTTGCATACCGCAAGGGAAGGTCAAAGTAATAAATTGAGTTCATGCAACTGTTGGACTAGCATAAAAATCAATTGATTTAATTCTTCTATAAACATACAACCATCAACATTATTAAGATATAAATGTGTTTTAGGATATTCAATTTCATAAAAATTGTATACTTGAAATCTTTTTCAGCGTACAATTATAAATATGTGTGTGTTTTCCTTTTTGCATTAGGGTTATGATTAAGTTGTATGAAGGTCTATAGAAGGGTCTCTATTGATTAATAAGAAAGTAACTTCCAACAATTAACATAATTCTCTAAAAGAGACTTGGGTTAAAAGTGAAGTTTTGCCTTAATCCTTTTGGCTCATATCAAAAGTTTTTATGTTCTTTAGTTTTTAAAATTAGTGATTTCATTTTAGCCAAATAAGTTATTTGTAAAACATAAATCAACTAGTCACTTACGATTACGGTGAGGAAGCTTGGTTCTCTTATTAAAACGGCTAGATGTTGCCTGCATTGCTAGCTTATCCATAGAGAACCAACCGAGCCTGTTGAGAACCTAGAAGACAATATATAATGACTTCAGAAAGGCAAGTACATAGGCTTTGTGTATATGACTTGTTTGATAGATCAACTTTAAATTACCAATGATAAAATCAAATGACTTTATACAAACTCAATTATTCCAACAGGAAAACTTAATTAGACCACAACAAGATTCTCTATGACAAGATTTGTGTAATGTCGGAAGAGAAAGGATGCACAACTAGCCCTCGCATCCCAGGAACCACTAAGATCGAAAACCTCTAACAGAACACTGGAGTGAAACTCACTGTCTGAGCTCGAGACAATTGCCCAACCAAAGGAGAAAGATACATGGCCACAGTGCCAACCAGGTGTCTTCTTGGAATGCTATCTATAACTGTCTTTAGCCAAACTGCAGTAATAATAATATGCCTAGGGGATCCCCACCCATTCGTATCTGCTATGTTTAAACTATTTAATATTTTTAGTTAGTGAGTGACACAAATTGGTAAAAATCATGAGAAAAGATAGAGCTATAACTAATAACTAATAACCAATAACAAAATAGTTTAAAAGAAAAAAAAAAAAAATTGTTGACAGAGATATAGTGCTTTCAAAACCGCTAATTCTTCTCACTTTTATAATCCATAACAATCTACAGTATAATCTTTCTTTAAGACATGGATAAGAGATTACAAATCCTAGTCAACACTTTAGTCACCAGATAGACGAGGCTCAATTAAATTGATTAAAAATTTTAAATTAATGAATTTATGTTAGCTTTAACATATTAATATTTAAATTAAAAAAAATAATGCTAAAAAGTGTGTTTTTAAAAATTCGCATAATTTAAATTACACATGATGCTAACAAATTCGTCCCATCCTTAATAATAATTTTTAATTTTTGATTATAAAAGATTTAGATTAATTTTCCTAAATAATAATTAGTTATATATAAGTCTTTATCTAATTAACAATTTGTGAGCATTTTACTCTTTTTTTAATCTTAACTATTTAAAATAAATAAGTAAAGAAATTACAAATCGTAGTCAACACTAATAGTAAAGATGAGGCTAAATTAAATTGATTAAAAATTTAATAAATTAATGTTAGGATAATCCATGCGTCACTCCCAACCTGAAATCGTCAAAACTCGATAATTCACATTCGTACACTCTCTCTCTCTCACTCAGTCTCACGATTTCGTAACAAATTCTCTCAGTTGTCTCTTACTTTATCATCTGCACATCGTCCTCTCTTCCTTTTGGCTACGATTGGCTAATTTTTTCAATGGCAGCTTCTTATCCAAGCACCACTGGTAAGTCTCTGTGTTGAAATGATTTTATTCAAGTGGGGGGTTTATTGTTGTTTCGTTACTCTTTAACGAAAATATTACCAATGTCCGTTGATCAATTTTGTAATTTGGTCAAAGCTTTGCCCTTTTTGGGATTCTTTCATTTGTTAGGGTTGATCCGATTCCTATGATTCTGCGTATTCATCAATTGGCTTTTACTTGATGTTGGTTGGGTCTTCTTTGACCATTATTGCTTCACTCAGGCTATGAAAATGCACCTGATACTCCAAGGTCCTACCTTTCACATACCCATGTTCCAAGCTTTGATAAAACTTCTCCTGTGCGTTAATCATCTAATCCTATACCTTTTTATTCTACTTGCTTTTGCTTACTGCTCTTCTTGATGTGTCCTATTTCTTATTCTATTCATACAGGGTATGCTAAATGAAATGTTTTACCATGGTAATGCTCTACCATCACATTTTCAGAGGTCATCTAATTCTATCAGAAATCAATCATCGCTGCAGCAGCATTTTGGTGACCTCTATGCTGATGATTCAAGACATTTTGTTCCTTTTGACTCATCCAATCAGCTGTATCCGGTCCCACAACATATTCCTGTTTCTCCAGAGTTTCTCATGTTTCAGGCGAACTCTATACATTTTGATTGGCTTGCGAATGAAAGAAACAGTTGTGAGACTGATTATAGGATGTGTTCTAGGGGGTTAAGAAATCATCTGTTTGTAGAACCCAGGGGTCTGAATCTAAACCCTTTCAGTGGAGAACAAATGTTTCTTCCAATGACATCTACCAGAACATGTATGACGCACCTTGCTTCACCGGAATTATCTGCAAATGATTTCGATATGGTTAGTTTCTGTGATCACAACTCAATGAATTTTCCTTGTAACCTATACACCTTTAAGGCTTTCGTTGTTCCCATTTGTCTGCTTCTTGCGTATGTTCTACCTCTTTTTAATGGACAAAGCTTCGCAAACTTCTATGTAGATCTAATTGATGAAATCTACGCAGGGTCCACCACATAGAGTTTTGCATGATGCTTTTGAGCCTGCTGCAAGCTTAAGCTACAGAGAGCAAGCTTATCCCTATAATCAATGCAAAAGAGGCCCTTTCTCTGCTTCTTCTTCTTCTAGCTTAACCTGGGACATTGATCATAAGTTGCCACCACTTGATGAAGCAAGAAGTGGAAGCTGCAATGACTTCTGCCACTCCCCTGCCATGCTTGATATGCTTACCGAGAGAAACAGAGGTCCTAGGGCATCCAGGCTAAATGGTAAAAGTAATGTTACTTATGATCAAGTTGATAGTCTATGTCAGCAAGATCTGCTCTCTC
Organism: Cardamine resedifolia; assembly: GCA_014578085.1. Taxonomy (NCBI): domain Eukaryota; kingdom Viridiplantae; phylum Streptophyta; class Magnoliopsida; order Brassicales; family Brassicaceae; genus Cardamine; species Cardamine resedifolia. The sequence goes on along the minus strand of VBRH01000580.1, from coordinate 21,227 downwards.
AGTTCAGGGACGCAAAGTTCTTCGTTATTAAGTCATATAGCGAGGATAATGTCCACAAGAGCATAAAGTATTGTGTTTGGGCAAGCACTAAAAATGGAAACAAAAAGTTGGATGCTGCCTATCGTGAAGCAAAGAAAAAAGAAGTGTCATGCCCAGTCTTTCTTTTGTTTTCGGTAAATCACCTATTTTTCTTCATTACAAAACAAAAGTTGCTTGGATGCTGTGAATGTTGGGATTGTGAGAATTTCCTTGGAAGATATTTACACTTGCTTGTTTTTTCAACAATGAAACTGCATTGTCAGCCCTCTGGCAATACAGCAATCCGTCTCAAGCTATATCTGTGTATATACTTCAATCCACTGAGATGTTTCTGATTATGGTCGAATTTGATTGCTTTGGTTTTGATCTTAAACTCCTAATAGAAGAAGGGCTGAAAATATTTAATTTTAGGTGAATGCCAGTGCCCAGTTTTGTGGAGTGGCCGAGATGGTTGGACCGGTCGACTTCAACACAAGTGTAGAGTACTGGCAACAGGATAGATGGTCAGGACACTTCCCGGTCAAATGGCTTATTGTGAAAGATGTTCCTAACAGTCTCTTTCGTCACATCATAATGGAAAACAATGACAATAAGCCTGTCACCAACAGTAGAGACACCCAAGAGGTTAACTAAACTCTTCTTGTCTTGTGCATTCTTTTCTTGAAGCTCTGTTTAATGATTTAATGATGCATATAGATTTGATCATTATGAGTCATATTTTCATTTTCCAAGTGCATTTATAACAAAAATTTGCTGTTACTGCACATTGAGATTGATGCTTCTTTTGAATCTTGTATCATTTCGTCTAATCGTATGCGAGGACAGTTCAATCTCCACTCAATGCAGATCTCTTCAACGTGGAACATATTTTCTTTGAAATCAAAGAATGCTTATATTACTTTCCAAATAAATTATCGTGTACTTAAATATCCAAGTTAGTAAAATGTGTGGATTTTCGTGGAAACATCCAAGACCTGACCATGAACATAGTTTTCAACTTATAAGTTTACTTTCAGCATATATGTGTGTTTATGCCTGCAGGTGGGACTGGAACAAGGTATAGAGATGTTAAATATATTCAAGAGCTGTGAGATGCGTTCATCGATCCTCGATGACTTTAGCTTCTACGAAGAGCGACAGAGAGCCCTTCAAGACAGAAAAGCCAGGCAACGTGCTGTTCTTGAAACTCTCACACTCTCTGCAACCTCTGTTCCAACACATCCAACAAGTTCTCTCCACGACGACTTTGTAAGGGAAATGTCCAAGAGCTTTGCAGAGGCTTTGGCCTTGCAATACACACCCAATTAGTTATTAAAAAAAAAAAA
>VBRH01000580.1:0-12887 GCA_014578085.1 Cardamine resedifolia | reverse complement strand
TATATATATATATATACACACATTGATAATATAAGATCATCTTACCTATTATGATTGCCTTAACTATGAGTAGTGGAAAACAGTTAGAACGATTGTTTTTTAGGTAAGATTAAGAGTTCCTATCAACACTTTACATTAAATAAGCGAGCGAGATGGCTCTTTTTATAATCCCCACTTTACCCTTCCTATTCACTTTCTCCACAAGAAACCCAACACCCTAAATCCCTCTCTGCTCATCTACGCTCTCAAGTGCCTCTCTGTTTGTTTTCTATCTCTGTGTTCAGTGACAATGGATAACATAGAGCCATCCTCTAATGGAAAACATCAAGCCGAGACGGAAGCAAATAAAGTGGAGAAGGAAAAGATGAAGAAGGAATCAGTGTCATTGATGGGTTTGTTTAGCGCAGCAGACAAAGTTGATTGCTTTCTGATGTTTCTAGGCGGTTTAGGCGCGTGTATTCATGGAGCTACGCTTCCTCTCTTCTTCGTGTTCTTCGGGAAAATGCTAGATTCTCTTGGGAATCTTTCTACAGATCCTATAGCCATATCCTCTCGTGTTTCACAGGTTTCTTCATAAACCGCTATCAATGATAAATCTTTATATTCTTTCTCTTGATTTATGGTCATAAGTTCATGACATTTTGGTCTTTTGTCTTTTCAAGAATGCTCTGTACTTGGTCTACTTAGGATTGGTGAACTTGGTATCCGCATGGACGGGTACGTGTTTATCTACATTAATCTGTTTCTATAATTTTACTAAGTTTTATTGCCGTTTTTTTCATGTGTTTAGTTGGAATGGTTTTATTGGCAGGAGTTGCTTGTTGGATGCAAACAGGGGAAAGACAAACGGCGCGATTACGTATAAATTATCTCAAATCAATCTTAGCAAAAGACATTACTTTCTTCGATACAGAAGCTAGAGATTCAAATCTCATTTTCCACATCTCAAGCGACGCGATCTTGGTTCAAGATGCAATTGGTGATAAGGTAGCCTTTCTAATATATGAATTTATTCAAAGGACGAAGCAAGAAAAAAAAAATGTAACTGATGAAAGGTTTTGTTTTTGTTTCAGACAGACCACGCTTTGCGATACTTGTCTCAGTTCATCGTCGGATTTGTCATCGGTTTTTTGTCGGTATGGCAACTAACGCTGCTCACGTTAGCAGTGGTTCCATTGATAGCAATTGCAGGAGGAGGGTATGCTATAGTCATGTCTACAATATCAGAGAAGAGTGAAGCTGCTTATGCTGATGCGGGAAAAGTCGCAGAAGAGGTTTGTTTCATACACAAAACCTAATTTCTGTGTGTAACGTGTGAAAAAAGTTATCACAAAAACTTTTACATTGTAAAAACATATTAATTTGTTCAAAGTGTAAAAGCAAACGACAACTGAAAACAAACAATCAAGACCTACATCTCTTCTTTTTTATTCAGTTCTTTAACTCTTGGATAATTGGATTGATCCTAGAAATCATAATTCTCTATGGATCTTCAGGTTATGTCACAGGTGAGAACAGTGTATGCATTCGTAGGAGAAGACAAGGCTGTAAATTCTTATTCAAAATCTCTCAAGAAAGCTCTGAAACTCGGTAAAAGGAGTGGTCTTGCTAAAGGCTTAGGAGTTGGATTAACATATAGCCTCTTGTTCTGTGCTTGGGCTTTACTTTTGTGGTATGCAAGTCTTCTTGTACGCCACGGCAAAACCAACGGCGCAAAAGCCTTCACAACTATCCTCAATGTCATTTTCAGCGGATTGTAAGTTTGAAAAATCGTAGACCTTTTGCTTGATATATCATCAAATTGCATCATACAAATCCTTTCTTTTCTTTTTTTTTGCATTTGTAGCGCCTTAGGTCAAGCCGCGCCTAGCTTATCCGCGATTGCCAAAGGCAGGGTTGCTGCTGCAAATATATTCAAGATGATAGGGAACAACAATCTTGAAAGTTCTGAGAGATTAGACGAGGGAACAACATTGCAAAACGTAGCTGGAAAGATTGAGTTTCATCGAGTGTCTTTTGCATATCCTTCGAGACCAAACATGGTTTTTGAGAATCTTAGTTTCACAGTAGGTTCAGGCAAGACATTTGCATTCGTCGGTCCAAGTGGTTCAGGGAAAAGCACAATCATATCAATGGTTCAGCGTTTCTATGAACCCAAGTCAGGGGAGATTCTCTTGGATGGGAAAAACATCAAAAGCATGAAGCTGAAATGGTTGAGAGAACAGATGGGATTAGTGAGTCAAGAACCGGCATTGTTCGCTACAACCATAGCTTCCAATATTCTTCTTGGTAAAGAGAATGCAAATATGGATCAGATCATAGAAGCTGCCAAATCAGCTAATGCAGATTCTTTCATTAAATTATTACCCAATGGTTACAATACTCAGGTAAAATTGTGTACTCTTCCTCTCATAGTCTCATATTTCCAGTTATTTATTGGCTAATTTATTTTAATAGGTTGGTGAAGGAGGAACTCAGCTCTCAGGAGGACAGAAACAGAGGATTGCGATTGCTCGAGCGGTTCTAAGAAATCCAAAGATACTACTCTTAGATGAAGCAACGAGCGCTCTTGATGCTGAATCAGAGAAGATTGTTCAGCAAGCACTTGAAAATGTCATGGAAAAAAGAACAACAATCGTCGTTGCACACAGATTATCCACCATTCGAAATGTTGACAAGATTGTTGTATTGAGAAATGGTCAGGTTATGGAAACCGGAAGTCACTCAGAACTGATATCAAGAGGAGGAGATTACGCAAGTCTTGTGAATTTTCAAGACACAGAACCTCAAGAAAACCCGAGATCAATTATGTCTGAAACTTTTAAATCTCAAGCTGGATCTTCTAGTTCAAGAAGAGGTTCTAGCTCAAGGAGGACTTCAAGCTTCAGAGTGGACCAAGAGAAGACTGGAAATGTTTCAAATGGCGAAGATTTAAGCTCTTCTTCAATGATATGGGAACTGATAAAGCTGAATGCTCCAGAATGGCCTTATGCATTGCTTGGCTCAATTGGTGCAGTTCTTGCTGGAGCACAAACTCCATTGTTCTCTATGGGGATTGCTTATGTGTTAACCGCGTTTTATTCGCCTATTCCTAGTCTGATCAAGCGCCAAGTCGAAAAGGTAGCTATTGTCTACGTTATATCTGGAATAGTAACAGCTCCTATATATATTCTCCAACATTACTTCTATACACTTATGGGAGAACGTCTTACTTCTCGCGTTCGCTTATCATTATTCTCAGGTAAACACAAAACATTTAAACATTATTGTTTTGAGATCGATTCGATTCTTGAATGTGTGTACATATCATTACAACATTGCAGCGATTCTTTCAAATGAGATTGGGTGGTTTGATATGGATGAGAACAACACTGGCTCACTCACTTCAATCTTGGCTGCTGATGCAACTTTGGTGAGGAGTGCTCTAGCGGATCGCCTCTCGACAATAGTCCAGAACCTGTCTCTTACAATTACAGCATTAGCATTTGCCTTTTTCTACAGTTGGCGTGTTGCAGCTGTCGTAACTGCTTGTTTCCCTCTTCTCATTGCAGCTTCACTTACCGAGGTAACTCAAAATCAAATATCCTCTCAAGTCTCAACCATATTCTGAATCTTGAAACTGAAAAGAGCTTGAAATGTTATATGTTACAGCAACTATTTCTAAAAGGCTTTGGAGGAGATTACACAAGGGCTTACTCTAGAGCAACTTCATTGGCGCGTGAAGCTATTGCAAATATAAGAACTGTCGCTGCGTTTGGTGCTGAAAAGCAAATCTCAGAACAATTTACTTGTGAGCTAAGCAAACCTACCAAGAATGCCTTTCTCAGAGGGCATATCTCTGGATTTGGATACGGTTTGTCTCAGTTTCTCGCGTTCTGTTCCTACGCTCTAGGTCTCTGGTACGTCTCGGTTTTGATAAAGCAGAAGGAGAACAATTTTGCAGAGAGTATCAAATCTTTCATGGTGTTGATAGTCACGGCTTTCTCAGTAGCGGAAACGCTTGCTTTGACCCCAGATATCGTGAAGGGCACGCAAGCACTCGGGTCGGTTTTTAGGGTTTTACATAGAGAGACCGAGATACCTCCAGACCAGCCAAACTCAAGATTGGTCACTCAGATCAAAGGAGATATAGAGTTTAGAAATGTGAGCTTTGCGTATCCCACGAGACCCGAAATCGCCATTTTCCAAAACCTAAACCTCCGAGTCTCAGCCGGGAAAAGTCTTGCGGTCGTGGGACCTAGTGGTTCGGGAAAGAGCACAGTGATCGGACTGATCATGAGATTCTATGATCCGAACAACGGAACTCTCTGCATCGATGGGCAAGACATAAAAACCGTAAACCTACGTAGCTTGCGCAAGAAGATAGCGTTAGTCCAGCAAGAACCCGCTCTGTTTTCAACAACGATACATGAGAACATCAAGTACGGGAACGAGAACGCGTCGGAGGCAGAGATCATGGAAGCCGCGAAAGCCGCAAACGCGCATGAGTTCATAAGCAGGATGGAAGAAGGGTACAAGACGCACGTGGGTGATAAGGGAGTGCAGTTATCAGGTGGTCAGAAACAGAGAGTGGCTATTGCTAGGGCTGTTCTAAAGGATCCTTCAGTGCTTCTCCTTGATGAGGCAACAAGTGCTTTGGATACGAGCTCGGAGAAACTGGTCCAAGAGGCGTTAGACAAGCTGATGAAGGGAAGAACAACGGTGTTGGTGGCTCATAGGCTCTCGACCATAAGAAAAGCAGACATGATCGCTGTGTTATATAAGGGAAGAGTTGTGGAGAAGGGAAGTCATAGAGAGCTTGTTTCAATATCTGATGGGTTTTATAAGCAACTGACGAGTCTTCAAGAAGTGGTATGACCTATGATCGATCGTTGAAGTTTCTTTTACCGTTTTTTATAAACTTTTATATACATACACTATGATTTGATATACGATTGTGAGGAATATCTAGACCCAAAAAAACTTTGTAACCTTTAAGGAAAAATTAAATAACAGAGAATGTATCTTATTGGCTCTTTTAAAATGGACGTGCTTGCAAGTATATGTTGAGAATATAACTATTTTGCGTATTTCAGAATCAATATCTTTATTTTTTAAATATATTTGTCTTTTGTTATATACAACTTTTGTTTTACGTAGTAACTAATGCTATCCCAAGTTTGGGTCAAGCTGACGATACGGAGAAGGCAGCTGTGTCCAACGTACCAGCTTAGCATGAAGAGAAATCGTGAACGAAGCTAAAGAGCATTCATATACCAGTTTGTGGGGCATTGATCGAGGATGACATGGGGACCTGATATAAATTCAAACACTTATACTCTTTTATAATTAATTAAAAAACGAAAAATATATATAGAAATAATTCATATATTTAACTCACAAAATGGTTTTAGAAACGCATACTTTTGGATATTGAATTGGGGATCAGTTTCCAGATGTAGTAACTAGAAATAGATCTAATAAATTCACATTTTATCAGGAAAAACATGGATCTGATGTAAAAACAACATTAAAAGTGTTTAGAAACAAAAAAAATAAAGTCATCATTAGTTCCTGAATTAGCTTAAACACTACTAACAGATTACTAATCCAGGAAATTCATCAGAAAAATAATTACCGTGATCCACCGATACACTCATATATATAACCCTATACGCATTGACATGTAAACAATTGAAACCGTATCTATGGACGATCTTGTTTTTTATTTTTATTTGGAATTGACAATCTTGTAAAGTGTTTACTTTCGTAAACCAAAGTGGGCACTGGGCACTGGGCACTGGGCACTGGGCACTGGGCACGACAATCCATACACCAATTAAAATAAAATATGTCCACTGATATTTTTCAAATTCGAATAAGCCACAGTTACGTGTCTTCTTCATGTCATCCACTTTAGCCAAAGCTACTTGAATGGTCGGATACGGACACGTGTCATACCCTCAGTTGACCTCCAAGAAAAAATATCCCAAACTTTTTCTCTATTCAGCCCCCCACTCAACAATCCTCTTCACATTTCTATTTCTCTCATCCGAGGTCTCTCGACCAGACCCAAAAACCGAAACCAAAATAGATAAATAAAAATATTCAGATCTGAGATCGAAAAAAGATGAGCAACTTAATCCCATCGGAGAAACGATGGATCATTACCGCCGTTTTACTGGCCGGTTTAGTAGGCGGTGCTCTACTTTTCACAAGCTTCATTCGAGCCGCAGACGATGCTTTCTTCCTCTGCTCCACCGCGAGCGCCAAAAGCCGAGCGGTGGCCGCGGCGGCAGATTATGCAGCGACTCCGATCCAGCTTCAAGCGATCGTTCACTACGCGACCTCTAACGTGGTCCCACAACAGAATCTTGCTGAGATCTCAATCTCTTTCGCTGTCTTGAAAGAGCTCGCTCCGGCTAACTTCCTCGTGTTCGGCCTCGGCCGTGACTCGCTCATGTGGGCTTCTCTGAATCCACGTGGCAAAACTTTGTTCCTTGAGGAAGATCTTGAATGGTTTCAGAAAGTGACGAAAGACTCTCCTTTCCTTCGTGCGCATCACGTGCGTTACAGGACGCAGCTCCAAGAAGCAGACAAGCTTCTACGTTCGTACAAATCGGAGCCTAACTGTTTTCCGGCGAAATCTTATCTCCGGGGAAACGATCGGTGTAAGCTCGCCCTCACGGGACTCCCCGATGAGTTCTACGATACCGAATGGGATCTGTTAATGCTCGATGCTCCTAAAGGTTACTTCCCGGAGGCTCCAGGAAGAATGGCGGCGATTTTCTCGGCGGCGGTTATGGCTAGGAACCGGAAGAAACCGGGAGTCACTCACGTATTTTTGCACGACGTTAACCGGAGGGTGGAGAAGACATTCGCCGAGGAGTTTTTATGCCGGAAGTATAGAGTCAACGCCGCCGGGAGGTTATGGCATTTCGCCATTCCTCCGGTGCCTGCGAACGCTACAATTGACGGTGGTGATTATAGGTTTTGCTAAGATTGCGCCACGTGTCTCATTTTGCCACTTTTGCCCTTATAATTTTCTTTTTTGAGGAATCTTATTACACATAGGGTTCACTTATTATCTGATTTAGTGCCGACAGTTTTGGATCTCTACATCTTGTGTTTCGTTATTGTTAATTTACCTGGACTTTATTTTCCGTATTGCATAGGGCATTTATATTTGTTATTGGACGTTTTTTAATCTTTATAGGAAACTAAATAAATTGTTTGCAGAGAACGTAGAGATCTAATAGCGAATCTGGCAACCTCTCGTTTTAGACTTTTATCAGCCTGATTTTAATTAATCATTTAAGACTTTTCTATCTTTTACCAGTATAGTTTCAACTCTCTAGAATATCCCCATATTGCATATTTATTTCCAACGAGTATTTTTGTTATTTACGTTGCAAATAACAATGAATAAGAAAATAGATATGACGACAAGAATCTCTCAATATTAGATCCCGCGGAAATACAAGTGGAAACAAAAACCAACAAGTGCTGTCTCCTAAAGTCTACTTAAAAATAACTTTTACGTAATAGCCCAAAGACTCACCATGGGGAGGTCGGTTATTATTTTATAAACCATATTTAGATCTTTTTACTTTTAACTTCTAAGTATGCATTTATCATAAATTCAGTAAAACTTGTATAAATTAATAATATCTTAAATATGGATCATATCGTTAATTTACAAAACAACTGAATTAAGTAATGGCTAAATCAAAGCTACTTACTATTTTCATCTCCAACTCTGACTTTTTGTATGTTCTGATTCAAACCTCAACAAATTTCATGAAACTTACTCTAGAGTTAGACTGTGTTTACATGATATAACATGAGTTATGACCCGCCTTTTGCTACGGAGACTCCAAAAAAAAAAACTCTTGTAAATTCGATGTTCTCCAATTATGAATTCCTAAAATTCGTGTTTTATTTTTCAAAAATATTTCTCCCAACAAAACTCCCTCTTCTCCATCTATTTCTCTCCCTCTTGCTCTTACATTGGACAATATCTCAATTTCATCGCCTTCTCTCTCTCATTTGCTTCTCAATATGATCTTCGAATCTATCAGTTTCTACTCAAAAGTCAAGTAAATTGTTACAAGGTCAATCTGAAAATTAAGAATTTGTGTGAGTGGAGGAGGCTCTAATCCTCAAAGATTGGGTTTTTATAATTAAAACACACAGATTTATACTTGCTTCTCGAAAGTGATAAGGCAAAGTCTTTGTTACAGGATATACTTTATTTTTGAAATGGAAACATATAAAAATGAAGTCTCAAGGAGACAATGGACCTGAAAACAGTGACACAACAGAAGCTTGACTCTTTCTGCTTTCTCTTCTTATTGATGTGCCAAGAGCTGTGTAATTAGTATTGTTGTTTCCTCCTGAAAGCTTTCTGTTTAAATGACTTGGCCTTGCTACATATAAATTATCTGGCTCTGCCACAGCTTGTGGAATGATCTTCTTCATTTCCTGCATTTTATTTTCAAACAAAAAGTTATGACCTTTGACAGTTTGGTTATTCATGAATTTTATTTCTGATTTATTAGAGACTAACGCGGAGCCTTTGCTTCTCCATCTCCTTTTCCTGTCTCAGCTTCTTGTATTCTTGTAACATTGCAACAAGAGGTACCTGGAGAACTAACAGGTGATTATTCTATCTAATTTAGAGTTTCTTATTGTTAATTCACAAAGGCGTAATTATAGTTCTGTCACCTCATCGTACAAGAAGACTTTCTGTCTTTCTGCCTCCCAGTTCGTAGTCTTAACCAATATAGATTCCACTAATCCTGGTGGGAATATCATACTTAAGAAGATGCATGTTCATCTCCAAATTCATTTGTAGCTTGTTGCTTATATTACCTGTGATTTTGCTGACTGTTATGCGTGCCCGTTCTGCTCGCCTTAGGTTTCGATGAGCATTTCTGCTTACTGAGTACCGATTCTCATCCTGAGACAATGTAAGTGTTTGTTGCAGGAGTTAAGGCTACAGAGATAAAATGCAGCCACAGCGATAGAGAATAGTGAAACCTGGTCATATTCTTCTAGCCAGCGCTCTTCATCACTTGCTAACATCCACCTATCCACTTTTTCAATGATTCCTTTTCTACTTGATGCTTCTTCCTTTGCTCTTGCTATCTTTTCATCCATGGCGGTGAGAAGATCGACGTGGTCAATTTCCCCTTCGAAATAGAGTATGAAAACTCTGCTATCAGTTTTGACATATATAATAAAGGCACACAGTAGTTGCAGAAAGATACAATTAGTCCCACCAGAGTCTACAAGGTTCGTTATATTTCCCATTTCGGTTGATGGAGTCTCCATATGCGATATGTTGCATGTATCCTCTAGTTCCTTTTGCTTCTTGAAGAAAAGTTCTTTGGTTCTGCTTGCTTTCAGTTGATCTAGTCTCTGGACTTCAGCCTCAGCCTTGGGAAAAATTTTCACAAAAGAAAAGATAGTCAACATCAACTATCAATGGTATGAAACCTTTCTACTGCATTAATACTTACCTGCTGGATTATGCCCAATGTGATGCTGCCAGGAGCACACACGTCTGATGGTGAAAATGACAGTAAATCAATGACGTGAGAAAACTTTTGACGATCTTCATATGATGCATCCATTAGATTCCACAGATTTGATAAAGCTCTACCAAGATGGTGAAGCTGCCATTTGTAAGATTTCTTAGAAGGTCAGATATCAACCTTTTTGCTCTTTGATCAGTATGAGTCTCTTAACTGATTTGTTAACCAAAACTCTGAGGTACGTCCCCAAGAAATGGTAGATAATGAATTGAAACATGTCTAATTAGCTTCACCTTTTCAAGGCGCTTGTGCTTTTCCTCTTCGAGAGACACTACAGTGCCATTAAGCTTTTTTAAGATATCATCACTGATGTTTTTGGATATTCCATAGAGGTCGTTCAGGCTTGGGTGAATCTTTGTTATGATCATCGATGCTTCTGTTCCCAATGTGGCTGATAGATCTCGAATAGCACATATATATATCTCAACTTTCTGTAGTCTCTCATTCTTGTGTTACAAAACAATCAAAGACAACATGATGGATAAGTCAAAATTGTCTGATAAGTAAAAAGCAAAGGCATTTCCACAAAAAGCATTGTTCTCAATTTGGTATTACAAATGTACCTTCTCATCATGGAGCCTATGCAGTTCGTTCTGATGTTCCTCGAGTTTCTTATCAGAAAGATCGTTGTCATCTATGGTTATCATTGTAGATGAGTCTTCATATGTCGATCTACCTGCTATTTCTGCTGAAATTTTCTGAATTTCTCCTTTGACAGATCGAAACTGCTTCACTCTCTCGTCTTTCCTCAGCCTCATCTCACGCAGTGCAGGCGCAATAGAATCCAGCTGCTCCCTCAGTGTTCCTCCCTTTTTCTCAGGCTGTATAGAGAATGACAACAAAATTATCCATGACAGGTTATCTGAAAATGTGGGCTAGTCTTGGCTTTGTATATTGAATAATCTCTGCTTTACAATGGATACTAAAGAATGCGAATTTACCCTTCCAGGTACTGATCTTTCACCAAGGCACAAAAGAAAATGGGTGAGTTCGGCTTCAGATTCCGCCAGCTCTTGATGTAGACGAGACCTCGAAACATTGGCCTGGTCAACTTTTCTCCGGTAAGCCTCTACACATTCCTGTTCTATATCAAGCAACACTTTTTCTCTCTCAAACTTATCTTCTCCAACTTCATCCCATATCATCTGTGTGTACAAAATCCATCCATCACAATACTCTTTAGTTATGAACCATTTTACTTTAAAGAAACAAAAAAGGCACTATTAAACAAACTTGCCTGTAACTCTCTGAGCAAATATCCGCAGGATGTATCTAACAATGAGGAGCTTCTCATTCCTATCGGTATCTGAAGTGAACCCATCTTCGGATGGATGATTCTGCTTCTCCAATGTGTTTTTTTTTCTTTCCAGTTTGAATTGAGGTATGAGCTTGGTGCTATTGGTGCAGGTTTTGCTTTGAAGACAAGCGTGAAAGTGACACATATTCTGCTACAGAAGCTTCCTTTTTACGTGAAGGCTCATCCGCATCTCCTTCCTTATCTTTGATTCTTCAGTTTAGGTCTCTTTCTCTCTCTCAGCTTCATCTGATTTTGATAAAGTTAAGGAGTCGCTTTTGTGCTGATGCGTTTGCTTCTTCTGTATGAAAAGCCAGAGAGAGATGTTTTTGTTTATGCAAAACAAAACTTGATTCCTAAGCAATCTGTAGTGGTAACTTTGTGCTTATTACTTTTGATTTTTCTAAACCCAAAATCGAAATCGACAGAGATTTCTAATCTTCACCATTCTTACAAAACAGCTTTCATTTTTTTTTTTTTGGTGGGTTAGGTAAAAATCTTTGGTTATCATCAGAGATAGGAGATGCTCATACGATTAATTTAATTTGATTTGCTCATTTTGTAACTTGTTTTTTTTTTTTCCAAGTGATTAGTACTATGATTTTCTCCTGCAGGACTATAGTCCGAGTTGTAAAATATAAAAGTTTCGTAGAAAAATAGCTTCAAAGCATTTATTTAAATATGATTTGAAGGCTTCTTGCGACCAAATATAGACGGATAAATTTCTAAACTACAAATGTGATTATGACGTTAAAAAAGGTGATGTTCAATTTTTAAATTAGTATTTTCTTTGACGACATCTGAGGTTTAAATTGTTACTCGTGGACAATTTGCCGAAAGTTTAATATTTTTCTTTGACTTATTTGATACGTCGTCTCTTAAATAAATTCGCAGTAGAGACCCTTAACTAACTAACAAAAATCATTATTTTTCACTCCGAGGGATTTATCAGCTTACCAAAATTTCTACATGATAATCAGCTTCTACGGCACAAAGCGCTATAATTCTAACTTTAAGAGAATTTTTGTTAATATTTTAGAGTTTGGATTATTTGGATATATATTTTATTTAAATGAAATTAAAGATGTAGTACTTTGAGTAGCCTCAAATATAATAGCTTTGCTTTCTTGCTTTACATTGATATTTCGTAAACAATTATTCAATTACCAAATTCAATAACATTAGAAGTTTGGAGATGAGAGATTCTGCTTCAATTCTTGACTCGTTCAGATACACAACACTGTTGTTTACAGACAACTCAGTTGGCATCAAATATTCTCTTTTCATTGTTTTATTTATACTAGGTCTGACCCGATCCATGCGCGGGTTTCATTAAAATCGGTTTAATGGTAGCTCTACAGTAATTATATAAATAAGAGAAAAATGAAAACACAATAATTATAATGCAGCTCTATAGAACTAAAAAAATAAATATTAGTAATGTTCAAAAGGTAGACTCATGCTAACAAAGACAAAACCTTGCACAAGGGCCAGTGGTTTGCAAAGTTTTAGAGATATCTTTGGCCGTACATGTATTTCAAACAAATCAACATATTCAACACGCAAGAAAAGATAGGGACAATCATCAAAACCCAAACACTATTATATTCAACACTGAAGAAAATATAGGGACAATCATTATAACTCAAACACTACTATATTCAACACTAAAGAAAATTACAACTTTAAAACCCAAACACTACTATTTTAACTTTCTTTTTCCATAACTTATATTAACCCAAACACTACTATATTAACACTACTATAACCGTTTCTTACTTGATGATGTTAATCATTGTAATAAGCAAGGTAAGATCGAGAAGAAGAAGAGGAAAATGAGATGATAAAAACACACAGAGGTACTTGCTTCCTTTGGACCAATATGTTGTTCCTTTGATCCTCTTTGTGCTTGGAAAAGGTGAAAAGATCAATTCCCTTTTTCTAATTATGTCTTTGGACCTGCAATGCTACAATATTGGTAAGGAATGATATTTCATGTTCTTTGAAGCCTCAAC
>VBRH01000579.1:17231-32384 GCA_014578085.1 Cardamine resedifolia | reverse complement strand
AAAAAAAAAGAGAGAGAGAATATGTTAATAGAAAATATGTAAAAAATGATCTAGTAATGTGCTTAAAAAACTCTTCATTTGTTCATAGTTTCTGTTGATAAGCTAATTCTCTCGCTTTCATGTCATTAAAAATCAGGAAAAATGTAAAAAAAAAAAAAAACATAAAGTGAACGTTTTAATCATGAACATACAAAATGTCATTTAAATCCTAAATTTTTTGTTAACTTTAAAAATAAATAACAAACTTTTGTTGATTCGGAAGAATGAGACACGTCGTTAAGTTCACTAACAGAACAGATGACGGAGTTAACTTACAGTTAACAGTTCCGTTATGTCAAAACGACATAGTTTTCTTTTTTAATAAAAAGTAAAAAAAGCATGAACTTTAAAAAAGTGGACGTTTTAATCACGAACTTACAAAATGTCATTTAAATCCTAAACTTTTTGTTGACTTTCAAATTAAATAACAAATTTTTGCTGACTCGAAAGAATGAAGCACGTCGTTAAGTTCACTAACATAACACAATTATGGGGTTAAATTGACGTTAAGTCAAAACGACATAATATCTCTTTTAATAAACGACGTCGTTTTAACCTATTGAAGGAATCAAAAATCCCCAAATCGCGAAACACAATCTAAAAATTCCCAAATTGATTCTCAAATCTCTAACCCTAGAAATCTCTTTGTCTATCTTCTCTCGTTTTCGTTTTAGTGGATTTGAGAATAAACGAGAAAAAATCGACAGAGAGATTTCTTGGATTAGGCATTTGAGAATCGATTTGAGAATTTTTATATTGTATTTTGCGATTTGAGAATTTTTGATTTCTTCAATAGGTTAAAACGACGTCGTTTTATTAAAAAAGATATTGTGTCGTTTTGACTTAACTAAGACGTTAACGTTAATTTAACCCCGTAATCGTGTTCTGTTAGTGAACTTAACGACGTGTCTCATTATTCCAAGTCAACAAAATTTTCCTATTTAATTTGAAAGTCAACAAAAGTTTAGGATTTAAATGGTATTTTGTAAGTTCGTGATTTAAATGTCCGCTTTTTTAAAGTTCATGTTTTTTTGACATTTTTTATTAAAAACGAAAACTATGTCGTTTTGACATAACAGAGTTGTTAACTGTAAGTTAACCCGTCACCGTGTTCTGTTAGTGAATTTAACAACGTGCCTCATTCGTCCGAGTCAACAAAAATTTGCTATTTATTTTTAAAGTCAACAAAAAGTTTGAGATTTAAATGACATTTTGTAAGTTCATGATTAGAACGTCCACTTTTTAAAGTTTATGCTTTTTTTACATTTTTCCCATTAAAAACCTGTGAAGTACAATAAATTATGTGATATGTAATACATGTTTGGTTCTTTGTATAGATTAAATAAGTGGATGAACTTGATAGAGAACATGATCGATACCACAAAAATAAATAAGCATAGGAGAGATTTGGATTTTATATATATACACTATCTCGTATTACTCATGGATAATGAAATGGTAATGAATAATCAATTAATACAGCTACTTACCAAGTATATCAAAGATCCGCTAATTTCTAAGAAGCATTAAACCTCAAAACTAACTTTGCATATCAGATCATTCTTGGATCTTGCCTTGGCACCTTAAACGCCAAAAAAATCAACTTTGAGTTTCCAACTTTGACCATCGAACAAGGAATTTTATTTTATTTACCACACTAGAGTATAAACCACACTAGTCTGCTTTTGGGTCGGCAATTGCAGTTTCTTTCTTGTGATCTTGCATCAAACATCAAAACACAAAGTTGCTCTGAAACAAGCTTGAGATTACTTAATTCATGTTTATCACATGCTTACTTTTCCAAAAAATTTAAGTGACAAGCCATTAAAAATTTCCTTAAGTCCATTGATGCACCAAAACGTCATCGCCTCATTAAAAACTTTTTTTCGGTAAATCCAATGGGACAAATCCAAAAAAGGAAAAGAGTACAAGACTTTTTGATGACTTGGAAGTGTCTTCATTCAAAGGAGATAGTGAAGACACTCTTGACTTGGCACCAAGGATTGGTCCAAGCCATAGAGTCGTCGGTGGGATGCATGGTGCGGTAGGTGGTGCGGTAGATAGTGGGGTAGATGGTGGGTTCTTCTTCCGGGTTGTTGAATGAGCGGTAAGTGATCATAAGCTCCTGGATAGAGTTATTATACCCTCTCCTAAGTGACCTTGTCTGCTTGTGTGTGATGTTTCCGGGTGCAAGGATAGACGCCATAAGTCTTAAGGGTGCTTCGGCGGTCGCGGGTGCGGGTGCGTCCATGGTGTCTACTCCCGGGTGCCTATCATCCTGATCAACCCTTTATTGATGTTATGGGAACTTAATTATTCCATTGATGTAATCGTATATATATATACATGGATTCTATTATATCTAAGATATACAAAGAGAATATACTAAGAATATACTAAGTGATGAGGTAAGTAATGAGGTAAGGATGAGGTAAGGGATGAGGTAAGTCTAATACTAATAATATACTAAGAATATATCCTAACATCCCCCCTCAAGATGGACGGAAAGAAGTAAGTCCAATCTTGACCGTCAAGGTTTGAAATCGCGTGCGTGGTAAGGCTTTGGTTAAAGCATCAGCTAGCTGATCCGTGGAGCTTACATGAGACACCCGCAGAGTACCATCTTGGACTTGTTCACGAACAAAATGGTAATCCAACGCAATGTGTTTCATACGGGAATGAAACACCGGATTGACACAAAGATGAGTAGCCCCAATATTATCACAGAAAATTGTTGGCGTGCCGGTAAGTGTAATCCCAAGCTCCGAAGCAAGTGAGATAAGCCATTTGAGCTCAGCAGCCGTAACCGCAACTGACATGTATTCAGCTTCCGTCGATGATCTGGCCACACCCTTTTGCTTTCGTGAAGACCACGAGATTGGTTGTCGGCCAAGGTAAACAATATAGGCACCAGTTGACGAGTAATCATCTTTATCACCGGTCCAGTCTGCATCTGAGTAGGCATGAAGCATCACATGCGAAGAAGAAGAAAAGAAGATACCATATGTGATCGTCCCAGTCAAGTACCTTAACACTCGTTTAGTAGCTTCCCAATGTGTAGATGTCGGTTTGTGCATAAACTGTGATAACTTGTTGACCGCAAATGAGATATCTGGTCGAGTAAAGGATAGATACTGAAGGCTGCCTAC
Organism: Cardamine resedifolia; assembly: GCA_014578085.1. NCBI lineage: Eukaryota > Viridiplantae > Streptophyta > Magnoliopsida > Brassicales > Brassicaceae > Cardamine > Cardamine resedifolia. Next base: position 29,196 of record VBRH01000579.1, on the reverse strand, counting down.
CGTCGCCCGATATGTCGTGACATCCGTAAGGGGAGTCCCATGAGATAAAATGAAAGGTTCCAAGGAGCTCATTGGCGTCGTCACAGGTTTTGCATTTTCCATCTTTGTCCGAACAAGCAGGTCAATGATGTATCGTTGTTGGGTGAGGTGAAGACCTGCCGGAGTCCGATGTGCTTCGAGACCAAGAAAATACGATAGATTACCGAGATCTTTTAGCGAAAAAAGTCGTGAGAGAGAGAGAACAAAATCATCAATCAGCTTCTGAGAACTACCAGTGATGAGGATATCATCCACATATATAAGTATATAGACAAAGTGACCTCCATCTTTAAGAATAAACAGCGACGTATCACCAAGAGAATTAACGAACCCCACACTTAACAAGAACAAGCGTAGTTCATTATACCATGCATGAGGTGCCTCTTTGAGACCATACACAACCTTATTTAGGCGGTATACATAATGAGGATGATCTTTGTCAATGAAGCCAGACGGCTGAGACATATACACTTCCTCTGACATACATCCTTGGAGAAACGCATTATTAACGTCAAGTTGACGCAAACCCCATCCCCGTGAGACTGCAACACCTAAGACAAGACGAATAGTAGCATGTTTGATAACCGGACTTAAAGTCTCATGAAAGTCAACGCCGGGTTGTTGATGAAAACCTTTTGCTACTAAGCGAGCTTTGTACCTGTCAACAGAACCATCAGGTAAACGTTTTATTATCGTGAACACCCAGCGACATCCAACAATATTATGGAGCACGTTTGGAGATGTTAAGTCCCATGTGCCATTTCTAATCATAGCATCAATCTCATCACACATAGCCTTTCGCCAACGAGGATCCTTAAGAGCCTCGGCAACCGACTTAGGCAGAACATCAGACAATTGAGCAGAGAGGCCATATTTTGGGTTTGGTTTATGAATACTGTTTTTGAATCGAGTTTTCATAGGATGTGTGTTATGTGGTTGAGATTGTGGTGCAGGTAAGGGTGCTGGTAGATGTATAGATACAAGAGGAGAAAGCGGTATAATGTTAATAACCGGATCAGTAGTGAGGTTGGGTTCTTGTTGCGGTGTATCGAGGGATGCCGTATGAGGAGTTGGTCTCAGATCAGATATGTTAACTGGTTGTGGTACCGGTGCTATTTGAGGTATGGGAATGGTTGTGTGTTCCACAGTAGAAGAGGAACCATCATCAGCCAAAACAGGACAAGACAAAGTTGTTTTTGGTGATGGATCTAAGCCTTAGGGTACCTGCACAAGTGGACAACGATATACCGGAGCAACAGAAGACACAGGGGAGACTGACGTGGAGACATCAGATGACACAGAAGAGAAAGAGTTGTTAGCAAGACGAGTAAATGGGAAAATAGACTCATGAAAAATAAAATGACGAGAGGTATATATGCGTGAGGAAGAAACATCTAGACACAGAAAAGTGCTTTGAGTTAAGGAATAACCGATGAAGACACATGGCGTAGACTTGGAGATGAGTTTATGTTGGTCATACGGTCGTAACCATGGGTAGCATAGGCAACCAAAAGAACGCAACTTGAGATAATTAGGATCCGTGCCAAATAAACGTTGATATGGAGATGACCGCGCCAAATTGTGAGTTGGCATTCTATTGATCAAGTATACTGCTGTTAAAAAGGCATAAGTCCAGTACTTCGTAGGAATTTCCGCTTGTGTGAGGAGTGTCATTCCGGTCTCCATAATGTGTCGATGTCTTCGTTCAGCAATACCGTTGTATTCCGGTGGAGTCGTAAAGTGAGAAATACCATGCTCAGCCAGATAAGAGCGTAGGCCAACATACTCACCACCATTGTCCGAATATAATGTTGTTATTTTTGTCTTGAATCGGTTTTCCACTAAGGCTTTGAAGGAAGTGAATATCTGAGAGACGTGAGATTTTAACTTTAGAGGATAAAACCAAATATATCGTGTAAAATGGTCAACAAATATAACATAATATTTGAAACCATCACTTGAATAAATTGGGGATGTCCAAACATCAGAAAAAACAACATCAAGCGGACGACAAGAAGAAATTGAGGTAGACGAAAAAGGAAGCTTATGACTCTTAGACTTAGAGCATGGGTCGCAAAAGACAGGTGGTGACACCGACGACATAGGTAAAGAAAACTCAGAAATAATTTGATTAAGAATAGAGGATGATGGATGTCCTAAACGGGAGTGCCAAGTTGAAAAACTAGACTTGAAACACGGAAATGCTGAGATAGAGGAAGACGAGGTAATCGTTGGCCACTCATACACTCTATCACTGGCCTTTCCGTTTAGGAGTGTTACCCCCGAGCTGAGATCCTTCACCTGAAAGGTAGATGGGCATAATTACACCATAACATTATTAGTCTTGCACAGTTTATTAACCGTTATAAGATTCTTCTTCATTTATGGAACACACAGGACATTAGATAAGGTAAGAGGTCGAGAATTAGAAGGTAAGAAAGAAGAACCAGTGTGAGTAATGTTCAAGCCTGTGCCGTTACCGATCATAACATCTTCAACTCCCGCATATGGTGCATGGAGAGAAAGATTGATGAGGTCTGAAGCTATGTGATGTGAGGCACCGCTATCCAAGAGCCAAGAGGCAGTCTCAGACGGGGTGGATGTTGTGTGAGGTGCTTGCATATTCCACTGAGGAGGCGGTATCGGTAGTTAAGGAGAGGGCCAAGACAGGGGATTTTGGTGTTGTTGAGTCATGGAAGCCTGTGTGACAAACTGAGTGCATCCTTTGGCGCTATGTCCCTGGATCCCACATAGCTGACATTTACCAAGATAAGGCCTCGAGTTTTGGTAATTGCCACGAGAGGAGCCATGGTAGTTACCCCGAAAATTTTGTGGGGAATAGTGAGCGGCATTAGCAGTGACCGGTTCCGGTGACACAACAGACCCAAGTAGTGTAGCAAGAGTATTCTCGTGATTTATGAGCTTCTCATGAAGCTCTTCCAAGGAAATTGGTACATCACGACCATTAACCATTTCAACAATGGCACGAAACTCATCACTGAGTCCATCAATGATGACATCAAGAAGATCTTCATGATCCAAAGGCGAGCCAAGCAATGCAAGTTGATCGGTCTTAGTGATGATAGTTCGCATATACTCATGGACCAAGGAATTTGCTTTCGAGATATGCTTCAACTGGTGTTTAAGCTGCTTGATATGTCCTCGGGACGGCTTGCCATATGTATTGTTAAAGATCTTCCAAATCTCGGAAGAAGTTGTAGCACGCGCTACGGTGGGTTGCACAGTAAGCGACAGAGTACCGATCAAGGCATTATAGATCATCTTGTCTTGTCCTTTCCAAACAAGAAAGAGAGGGTTTGGTTGAGCGGTGTCATCAACGAAGACAGAGGCTTCAGGAATCGCAGTGGATTCTTCAAGGAAAACATAGAGTTCGTGAGCTTCAAGGAGTGCACGAACTTGAATGGTCCATGTGAGGTAATTTGATGAAGAGAGCTTTGTGATACTTGATAGATTAATCGAAATCAAAGGAGATTTTGGATCAGCACTGTTGTAGACAGTAGTGATTTCTGTCCCAGACATAGTGAAAACAAGGAAGTAGAAAGTAATGGAGGAAGAGGAAAAGAAAAATTAATAACAGGAAGCGTAGGTTGAAGACGATGAAGAAAGGAAGAGAATTTTTTTTTTTTTTTAATTATTGGATCAGTAGCTCTCTGATACCATATTGATGTTATGTGAACTTAATTATTCCATTGATGTAATCGTATATATATATATATATATATACTATTATATCTAAGATATACAAAGAGAATATACTAAGAATATACTAAGTGATGAGGTAAGTGACGAGATAAGGATGAGGTAAGGGATGAGGTAAGTCCAATACTAATAATATACTAATAATATATCCTAACACCCTTCTCACCTTCAATTATAAGATATAAATATCATAAAAATATTGTAAATATTTGTTATTAATATTATTGAAAAATTCAGCCCTTTAACCAAAAAAAATATAATGAAAATTAGTATCTATCTATTTTAAAAAATATTTATTAGTCCTAAATATATATTCCTGTGAGCGTCAAATACAATATTCTTCCAAACTATAAACTCTCTCATCATTCCTAAATGTTAGAAAAGATATATTATGTTTTAAGATTTTTCTTTACCTCAAAATAAATGGAGCTGTGACTACAATGATGATAATTATGACATTATCCATGTTCATAATTTTATGATCTCGATGAAGATTTTTTAATAAATCAAAATATACAATAGGTACAAGTTTAGTACAAATTAGTAAAACCATATGAATATAAATGATCACTTAACATAAAATAATGGTCATTTAAAGTCGTCAAACATTGTAAGATCAGATAAAACACACAAATTTTTTTCGTTTTCTAATATGTCCTTACAACTAAATTTGTTGTTGGTGTTTTTGAAAATTTAACGATCACCTCCATATGATTTTTTATCGTCCATTCGATTTGTTAGTTTTCCAAAAAAAAAAATTAATTTGTGAAACAATTTAATTAAAAAAATTGCAAATCAAACAAAAAAAATCCACACAAAACCTTCAGTTTTCATAAACAAAAGTAAGATTAGAAACAATTAATAGCGTATATATATTCTTTAGAAAAAAATTGTTTGGATGCAGTCTTTATCAAAGGGTTTGGTTTTGTCACTTATGCAACGTAGAGACCTCTATAGTTTCTTGCTTGTAACTTGTTACAATAAATGAACTTTAACATTTTTGTTAAAAGATATTTCCTTTGTTAAATGAATGCTCAACGATAGTTTCTGGATTGAATACCAATCAATATAAAAAACTTATTAAAAATTTGAAACTAACCGGAAGCATCTATGAAAAGTATTTTTTGCTTAGACTCTATTATATAAACTACATGAAATGTTTTAAATGTTTAAAGAGACAAAAAAAAGCTAAATACCTGCCATTAATTTTTTTTTTTGAACTTGCAAGCATATATAAGTAGAGCTATAGCCTATATGTCACATCATTAAAACTAAAAATATTAAAAATAAAAAAGTTCTATGAACATTTTTTCTACATTTACTTCTTTTGCATTTAACTAAGTTCAAAATATAAATATTCGTAAAACAATGAATCGAATAAAATCAAATTGAAAGTCACTAATCCAAAACCTAAGAAATAATTTGTTTTTATGATTTAGAAATTTATATACCAGTCCCAAATCAAATTCAAATTCTGTTAGTATTTGAAGTGAATTAACCTGAATTATAGAACTTATTTTCTTTTAAAGATACATTTTCAGACGAGTGCCTTCTCCAATATATTAGACGAATCTAATTGCAATTGCTGATGTTAAAACTTAAAAACTTAAAAAAAAAAAAAACACAAAAACGACTTCGTTTGGACTAAAGCTTATCTAAAAAAAAATACTTTTATAATTTAAAGAGTGAAGAATTAAAAATAGGGACAATTCTCTTAAATATCACAAAATAAATTTTTTGTGCTAAAAATAGTTTTGGCCAAAAATAACATTTTTATTAAACATCAATTGTCTTATGTAACACAAATCTCTTAACCCCTAAACCCTAAACCTTATCTTCTATCCCTAAAAACTATATCAAAAATTCTAAAATATTTAACCCAAATTAATAAATTAAATTAGTACCCTTTATAAAAATGGTATTTTTGACCTAAATAGAATATTGTGCTATTTTTGGCAAAAAAAATTATTTTAGTGCTATTTTAAAGAATTTTTCGCAGAAGAAAAGCCAAAACAATTGACAAAAAATAAAATAATAAATAAGCAAAAACGACCTCGTTTGGGCTAAAGTTTATGCTTTTTAATTTCTGTGCATGTGGTCGATCGAGGTCCAACGGTTGAACAAGCAACCTATGATCTTATTGAACAGAAACAGACTAAAGTAACATTAGAATCGAATTATCTGTAATAACAAGTCCGCCATGGCTGTTCCTTTTCTAAGCTCTTCTCTTCAACTCACAGCCACTTCTCCAATTCTCTTCCCTAAGATAACAACAACACCAATAATAACCCACAACCAATTCAACCAGAGAACAACATGCCCAAAACCCACCAAAACCCGTCTCAGTCTCCTCCGCCGTTCCGCTGCCGCTGGTACCGTCGTGGCAGATCAGACTGAAGAAGGTGGAGGAGGAGGAGGAGAGGTTCTTCTAAACCCTGAAGAGGATAAACGTGTTGAAGTGGCGGATTATGATTGGACAGAGGAATGGTACCCTTTGTACCTCACCAGAAACGTCCCTGAAGATGCACCACTCGGCCTCACTGTCTACGATCGTCAAATAGTTTTGTATAAAGACGGCGACGGAACACTTCGTTGTTACGAAGATCGGTGTCCTCATCGGTAAGAGATCATTCAACAAACCACAACCACTCATTTTGTTCTAAAAAACTGAACTTTATTGTGAGTTGAGATCATTCAGCAAAACATAACCACTCGTTTTTGTTATAAAAATCTGAACTTTATGTGAGTTTTTTTGTTAGGTTGGCTAAGTTGTCTGAAGGACAATTAATTGATGGGAGATTAGAATGTTTGTACCATGGTTGGCAATTTGAAGGAGATGGCAAATGTGTCAAGATTCCTCAGGTTTTGTTTCACTGATTTTGATAAGATTTGTATAAAAAATTTGGAGATTCTTATTCGGTTTTTTTAACAGCTTCCTGCTAGTGCTAAGATTCCAAAGGCGGCTTGTGTGAAGACATATGAGGTGAAGGATTCACAAGGAGTTGTATGGGTTTGGATGTCAACAAAGACACCTCCAAACCTTGAAAAGCTTCCTTGGTTTGAGCATTTCGATAGACCCGGTTTTTTTGACATTTCGACTACTCATGAGCTTCCTTATGACCACTCCATTCTTCTTGAGAATCTCATGGATCCGGCTCATGTACCTATCTCTCATGATAGAACAGATTTTACTGCTAAAAGAGAAGATGCTCAGCCTTTGGTTTTTGAGGTTACCGAGCGAAGCAACCGAGGTTTTGCAGGGACTTGGGGACGGGCAAAAGACGGGAAAGGGATGAATTTACTTCGGTTTGATGCTCCGTGTGTTCTCCAGAACAATCGAGAATTTGAGGGCAAGGATGGGGTGAAGAACTATTTTTCAGGGCTGTTTCTTTGTAGACCTACAGGGCAAGGGAAGTCTATGCTTATTGTTAGGTTTGGTTCCACAATCAGATCGCGGTTGGTTAAGACGTTACCGCAATGGTTCTGGCATCAGAATGCCTGCAAGGTCTTTGAACAGGACATGGGGTTTCTATCGTCTCAAAACGAGGTCTTGATGAAGGAGAAAGTACCAACTAAGGACTTGTATTTAAATCTAAAGTCATCAGACACATGGGTCGCCGAATATAGAAAGTGGATGGACAAAGTTGGTCATGGGATGCCTTACCATTTCGGGCATAGGACAATCTCTCTCCCAAAGGTCCCTCCGGTAGTGGAACACGCCCCTGCAGGGCTCATTGCAGCTCTATCGGCGACTTACCCTGCAAAAGGCGGAATTGGAACTATGCACGCTCCCAATTTGGCTAACCGGTACTTCAGACATATAATCCATTGTAGAAGCTGCAGCAAAGTGATCAAATCTTTTGAACTCTGGAAAAATATCCTCTCTGCCACGGCAGTGGCCTTGACGGTTTTGGCTATTCTGGTGGTTAGTAGACAGTGGAAGGCTGTACTGTTAGGTTCAGCAGCATTGTGTTCGGCGGGAGCTTATGGTTGCTTAAGCGCTATAAAACTAAACACCAATAACTTCATTAGAACACACAGAAGACTATGAAAATGTATATTGGCATGGCTCCTCTCTTCTTCCTTCAATATTGTATTTCATGAAATACCGTTTTGCCTGTAAACTCAATTATAATCCAGAAGGTTTCAGTGTTTCTCCCCAATCATACAATGTTGAACCATGAAATTTCTATTAAATTTATGTTCTAAAACTTGAGCCATTTCTTCTCTTTCTCTTTGCTTTCTACAGCATTGGAGGCAGCTGCTTGAGATGCTAATGTGCATGCCAATGCCTTTCGAACTTCGTTTAATCTTCTTGTCGCAGCTTCTGCAACAACTTCATCTTTCTTGTTTCTGGTCACCATCGCTTCTAGTTTCATCACTTCTGACTTCAAGTCCTTGACTTCATCTTCGTATGCAACCAGAGCTTTCCTGTCAACTGTACCTTTGTTTTGCCTCTTTTTTACAGACTCAATGCTGTTTACTTTCTCATGGCGCGTAGGAAATATCTTGTCGTTGATTAGGCTAAACAAATCTGGCTTTGATTCTTCTTCCTGTTTTGATGCTCTAGCTGCTTCTGCAAACTTCTTCGCACGCTTCCTTTTCCCACCTCTGCTCCTTTTCTTCTTTTGTTTCTCGCTTTTACATTCTCCATTCTTAATATGCTCAAGAGCGTAATCTAGTGATCGCTTTGCTGGAAGTACTTTTCCTATGACGGGGTTTAATATCCCTTGGCCAGAGGCGCCTAGTCCCATTCCTTCACGGTAACCCATACTTGCCATCATCTTAGAAGCTATTCCTCTAGTGTGATTCTCCCACTTTGCAAATATGGCGGTGTCAGTTTGGACGCCTCTCAGTTGATTGGTGCTTTCTAAAAAGCCTATGCCTTGTGGAGAATCTTCATCATAATCACTTGAAACAGATTCTTCAGAATCTGAAGCAGTCCCTTCTTCTTCGTCATCCTCTTCTTCCTCCTCATCATCAGTCATCTGAGCGTACTCTGATAATGCCATAGCTTCAGATCCTAGCTTTGCTGAGCTTCCATCATCTCTGAAAACAACTACGCCAACTTGTAACTCGTCATCCCATGATTCAAGTTCAGCCTTTCTCCATAAGTCGTATTTACTGCCGGAAACTGCCCAAATCTTGGAGCCTACCATTGATTGCTTCCACTCAGTCTGGCCATAGTTCTTCAGAGAAGATAGCGGCACATCTAGTCCTGCATTTATGTTTTGCAATTAACCACCAGAATGAAAAATTGGCCACATTTATGACTTCTAAAACTCTAATGTGGTGACACTATAAACATGAAATGTACAAACAATAATGGTAAATATTATGGTCATATAATTATGCTTGACACATACCATGTGAGGAACGACAGGAGCTACCAAACCGACACCTCTGTTGCATGAAAAACTTGCACATCTGCATTAGCGCGGTCCAGTGTTAGTATCTAAGACATAAAACATCAATTGTAACAATGGCAACAGTAACCTAATCCAGCTACAAAGACCAGAAAAACTGAGGCTTTCAATAAACTCTAGCCACCCAAGCTTTTCGAATAACAGTTCGCATTAGTATTGTAACCCGAATGAGCATGTTTTTCTTTGGAAATCCTTGCAAGAAAGAGACCAATGAAAGAAATAAATACAACACCTAACAGATGAGACAATAATTTGGTAAAGGAAATGTAAAAAAAAAAAAACATAATAAATTCCTAATCATGAAACTGAGTAAGCACTAATAAAATCTCACCATCATACTCTCAGATGTGGGTGTAAGGAAACAGATCTTTGCAGAATCAGAGCCTTCAAACCCAATAATACGACCATTATACCAACGACCATCAGTATGTCGAAACCTACATTTCGATCCATCTAAATCCTTTTTCTCTGGCTCCAATTCATTAACAGGATCTAGATTCTCAGCTTTAACCTCAACATCATGACTCAGACTATGCAATACAATGTCAGCTTCTTGCAATAATCGAGCTCGTTTTAAGTGCAAAAGCCCTTCCTCAGCTTCTTTGATTGCGATGAGAAGTTCTTCATGAACCTAATCACACATTAAGCAAAAGATAGCAAATCATGAGATTAAATAATACGAATTGTTGAAGCAAATTTGCTGATAATGAACATCATTAGCTACTACTCTAAGAATGAGATTATCGATTAACCAAACATCATTAAACAATCTATAAATTCACGACTCAGTCATTGATAAACAAATAGTAATCACAAGATTTTTGAATTTTGGGGTATTGTTAGTTACGAATCGTAGTAGTCTACTTCTCCAGGAAACTTGGGATCTGAGTTTTGGAAAAGAAGATTTTACCGAGAGGAGTTCTGGATCAGATGGATCAGAGGCTAGGGCTTCTTCAATGGCGGAAAGAGATTCTCTTTGCTCTTTGAGCTGAATGTCGAGAAGATTTTCAAGGGCTTTGTCTTCTTCGCTCGCCATAGCAAAGATGAGTCTCGAATCTCCCGCGGAGGAGTAGTAGAGAAGAAGAAGAAAACAAGTTATTGGCCTTGCTGACCCAATAACGTAACCTTGATCATTTGGCCCTGCTAGCTATATACTTTTCCAAATTATAAAGTAAAATGTCACCTCACTTTTTCAAATCTCAAAAAAACTGACACATGATCATCACTAAACTAATTAACTTCTCATTTATTCTAATTCTTACTAATCAATAAAACCAATAAAAGCAATATTTTTTTTTAAATAGATATATTACAGCTTAAATAAAAAATGTACAAAATATTAAATTGGAAATTTGTTTATACTTCGGATATTATTAATAACAACCAAAATTAATCATCGAAACTATGGAAGAAAAAAATAACAAAAACAAAAATACAAAATTATGGAAGAGAAAAAAAAATTATATAAATTATGAGGAAATTATTTTAGAAAAGAAGACATAAAGAAAAATACACACAGATTAATTCGATAGGTTTAGGGCATGATTGGTTTAAACGCAGCGGTTGCGTTTGCGTTTGCGTGTACGAAACGCTGCGTTTGCGTGTACGGAACGCTGTGTTTGCGTGTACGGAACGCTGAGTTTACTGGTGGTTGCGAGTGAATCAATCAAGTTCTAAAAACATACGAGAAATTACCAAACACAAATAAATGGAGAAAACCCACTTCATAAATTAGCAACCAAACAGAACAGTTATAAAATTTCAAATATTCACTACCAATAATCTAAATCTTTCATATAAATCCTGAATTCAAATTCCTAATCTAAACACCGCCCGAAGGGCGGGTAGCCGACTAGTTAGTAATATATTAGAGAAATTCTTTAAAATAACATGATTTTTTTTTGTTAGAAATAGCCCTAAAATATTAAAATATATTTCTAGCATTTTCTAAAATTTATAATAATTTTTTTTGGGTTAACTATTTTAGAATTTAAGATATAATTTTAGAGGATATGGAGTAGAGTGTAGGGTTTAAGGTTTAGGGTTTATGGTTTAGGATTTAGAAAATCCTAAACCATAAATCATAAATCCTAAAAGCATGAGGTTAGGGAATTTATGTTATATAAGAAAATTTCTCTTTAATAAAAAAACTATATATGACACAAATGAAAATGTGTGTTAAATGTGACACAAAAACTTAATTTTAAGCTATTTAAAAGAATTATCCTAAATTATATGTTGAGTTTAGTAATAAAAATATGTTGTATTTGAACAACTAAAGTCATATGGTACCATCATTAATACACAAAAATGGCAATAGTCTCCCATTTTGAAAACAAAGAACCAAACTCAATAATAGCTAATGACGTGACTAAAGTTGTTCAAATTGCCAAACAAAAATTTATAAGTTACAAAAATCTTGAAATTTTACTGTCTATCAAAATAATTAAAATCAACTAAGTAATTAATGACAAATTGTTGTTACAAAATAAAATAAATTGGAAACTTTATAAGTTAATCTTACAAATATCACGCAATTTTCAAGAATGTATAGAGAGACAATCTCTCTACCAAAATTTTCAACAAAAAAACGACTATCCAATTTTTTGTTGACATGCATATACATAGCAGCTATAAAAATCTACTATTGATATAAAAATTCTATTTATATAAAGTACATAGATCGAAAATAGACTAAATATAATTATTTTCATAGGATATTATTTTAATATTTTGTTATATATTTATTTGTATATACTCGATAAAAAAAAAAAAAAAAA
>VBRH01000579.1:4721-15843 GCA_014578085.1 Cardamine resedifolia | reverse complement strand
TTTTTTTTTTTTTTGGTGTGGTAACAATAGAAGAAAAACGAATCAAATAATTTCTAGGCTAGTATTTTGCTAGCTGTTTTTCTAAATTATTTTGTCTTTTTGGCAACATAGAAAAAATCTTATATGCTAAAGGATTAACGTTAATGGATCGGTCTTTATTATTATTATTTGGTTGTGCTACTTTAATGGTAGGTTAGATTTTATAAACCGATATATAGCTTAACATTAAATAATGTCTAAGTCAATGATAAAAACACAAGATATATTTAAACAAATCATGGCATATCCTATGTTCATTAACACACACAAAATTATAGAAAAGAGGAAGGATACTAAACTCGGAAAATGGAAACAATGTAACGTTTGGTAAACAGATGCTTACATATCAATAGCTAGTGACATGATTAGAGTTATTAGCTTCAGTTTATAAATTTTTTCTTCACTTTTGATTTCAACTTTTGGTAGCTAATCAATTTTAATATTGGCCATAAATCAACATCTAGCTTTTCCTAAAATTCATTTTTCTGTACAATCTGTTGTTACTAAACACTAATTATGTGGAAAGTGGAAACCCACTGGATTTTGGACATAGTATAATAATGCAGTCTTGTTTGATAATTAATTATCCCACTAGTACTGTAAACATTCTTGTAAATATAACATAAATTTTAATTATTTATCTGGAGGTTTTATTTGAAATGTATTCGTGATAAGTGATAACACACACAAATATAAACTCAATAAAACAACCATTACAAATTTATGAACTCATCATGTACCGTGTTACAAGGAAGGCAACCATAATTCAGATCTGGTCTGGACTACAAAGAAAGCCACGGTGAACTTTAGATGCTAATTTTTGGAAATCAAATTTGGGTAACAAAAGCCAATTACGAAAGGGACATAATTTTATAAAAATTTTGTGAGAAACTTCCGGGATATATATTGGAGCCATGATGCAACAATTAGATGACAGATACAACTCTCTGGTTTGTGGTATGACCATTGAGTTTGATTGCTTCCTTGGAGATGGCATGACGATTACAAAAACCGTTTAATCTGTCAAATATTTCTTCTATCACTGATTCATCGGTTCCAATCGATATCCTTATCCAATTCTTTGCACCAAGAGCTACACCTAACAAATTACAAAAAAAAATTGATTATTAAAAGTTTTTAACTTTACAAATTGAAACTATATAAAGAGACATGACTATGGGAGGCCCAAACTTTTTACATATTGTCACAGAGATCGATACCTGGTATCAGAACAAGACTCTCCTCACTAACTAGCTTCGTGCAGAAATCAAAATCATTTTTGATATTATCCAACATTGATATGTCAAGCTTTACCTGTAAAATAAATTGGTTAAGCTAGTTAGTTATACATCCATTATGACTGTATGATCCTTCATACTTGTCAAATACAAATGGAATGTAATAAAATATTGAGAATCCAAATTAAATATCTATGCAATAATCCAAGAAAAAGAAAGTACCCATAAATAAGAACAAGATTCGGGTTTCTTGGTACAATGGAGACAAGGAATGTCCTTGAGCCTCTCACATGAAAGCTCGACGTTGCGTCTCATGGCTTTGATTTTCTTGTCGAAGAACTCTTTAGGCGTTTTCTCCAATATATCAGGAAGTGCTTCCTATTAAAATCCATAAGGATATAAAAACTCACATCATATAGAAACCTTTTGTATTATATGAAACGTTAACTCTATTATGTAAACTTGATAAGAGCTTATAGCTTTAGTCTGATGGTATATATGTATATATAGTTGATAGCGTGAGACTACAAACCTGAAGAATAAATGAAGGTTGTGGAGTTAAATCAAGAAAATCCTCTATTGCTTGAACTACCTGGTGTTAACAAAAGGCCCAAAAGATTAGTTAGACCATTAATCTTTATGAATGTGACAAATCTTATAATGGATGATGGATCCATATTGAATATTAAATTATTCGTTGTAAAATAAATCTCTCAAATGAAGTTGACTAACCCCTGTAGATTTAAGAATGCCATTAGGATCGTTCATGGCCATCCAGCCGATCCTCCAGCCCGGCACGGCCCATCCTTTGGCTATGGATCCAAGCGTGATCACTGGAGCTATCGATGCGAACTTACCCATGGGAATAAAAGGCCTATCTCCATATACAACATGATCGTATACTTCGTCAGATATCACCATTATACCAAGTTTTCTAGCCATCTTCGCAACCTAAAGATTATCCATACAAAAAAAAAAAATAGTTACTAATTAAATTATTAATAACAAAATATTTTATACTATATATCTCACACGTATATAGCGGTTATGCATATATAGTATATGAAAAAGATTTATACCTTGTTGAGATGATCGTAAGTGTATACGTTTCCACAAGGATTGTTGGGGTTAATGAGAACCATTGCAACAGTATTCTCATCCGCAACAGCCTCAAGGCCGTCAAGATCGATCTCCCAATCCCTTTCGGGTAGGAGATCGTACTTGCGAATCTCGAGGCGGCTATAAATAGCACGAGCATCGTAATGAGGGTAGCCCGGCCTTGGAAGTATAATGTTGGCTGCTGGATTTCCGGCAAGGGAATCTAGTACGATCTCTATTGCCTGGTTGCATCCGCCGGTAATATATACATCTTCCGCCTTCAGCTTTGTCGGAAGCTCTCCATTTAGATAATCGGCCACCGCTCTAAGAGAAAAAAGAAAATTAGGCAAATAATTAATGAGTTATTTTATTTTTTTAGGAATTTCAGATCTTATAAAAAATGTTATTTGTACCTTCTAGCCTTGAAAATTCCGGGGCTCGGTGCATAAGAGTTAGCCATGCCGGAGCGTACCGCAGCGGCCACGGCTTCTTCTGCTTCAGGGCAAGTCTTGAAGCTTGGAGAAGCGGAGGGCTCGCCGGGACTTGGGAACAAAACGGTCTTTCCACTGTTCAAGCTGCCGTTTTTGAACATCCCAAAAGCAAGTTTTCTCAACGTCACCGCCGCCGCATCACTCGTTGCACCGTTTCCTTTGAACCGCCAAACGCTGCCGTTTCCGTTGCAGTTGTCATCGACGTTGCTCGCCATCGATCTCTTTGTCTTGCGTTTGGATTCTTGTTTTAGTTGTGAGTACAAGTTTTGTGTTGTGGGTATCGTTTTGGTCGACTCCCTTTTATAAAGGGTCACAGACTCAGAAGGAGTTTTTTTTTTTTTCGGACGAATCACGAGGAAACTATAAAATAAGAATATAATCAATGTATGTAGCGAGATTAAAATACTAGTATTAATTTCATATAATAGTCTTACGGACTAAAATAAATGTATGTAGCGAATCACGAGGACGAATCAACACATTTAAAATGTAGCAATATTTTTACCCATTTTGTTTACTGATATTTCTAATAATAAAAATAATAATAATTTAAACTCTGTTGAAATCGTGGAATTGTCGTACCTATTATTTTTACTGTGGGCAACGGCCGTGTCTTGTTGACCCACTGACATATATCTCTTAAAATATTTGTTTGTGACCCAAATAAAAACACTCAAATATGTATTTTAAGGTTCTCTTGAAGACAATAACACGAACGAGAAACACATGTTCGATATATCATATCTGAGGAGCGAAACACATGTTCGATCTTCAGTGTATACATTTTTCATCCTGCACTCTCATCTATCCTCATAAAACTAAATTCTTCACTATTTTAATCATACAGGAAAAATCCGAAATCTCACCTGAACAATCAGATATTAATTTTAACCCCCAAAAAAAAAAAAAATCAGATATTAAATCTTAATATTTATTTTCTTCTAAAATTAGGGGTTTTCGAATTTTTCTAATCATATCAAAATGAATAACGAATTGAATTATATATATCAGAGATATTTTGGCAGCATAACCTTATAGTAGACGACAAAAAAGACTAAATTAATAAGAATTTTCAACATAACACACATTCATGCATGCATCACTATAAATATATTAAAAACAACATATTCCCAAATCGTGTGACAAAAATATGACACCAGGGAAAGAAAAAAACGACAAAGAAGACCGTAGTATGAAACCAATAATGTGTTTGTCCCAGTTATACAAAAAACAAGAAAATATTCCATCACGAGAAAAATCAACTCTTTTTATTTATTTATTTATAATTACCCATTTATTATTGAAACTCCTCTTAAAGGTTTGTATTTGGAGTCCATACCACAAGAAAGAGGAATATTTAAGAAAGTAGCTTGAGGATTTCTGATGATTTATTAATAAAATTGAATTCCAACAATTTTATGAATTTCAACAATTTTTTTTTTTAAGTTGCAGAAAATGTTTTTTTTCTTAACTATTACTCGATAAATAATTTTATCCGGGTAATTTATTACTTTTATGTCAATACCTAATTTTAAAATATAGATTTTGATACGGATTTACTCTATGTATACATATAACATATAATGGATTTATATTTTCATGGCATATGTGTGTGATCTATTTTTTTTTTGGAATTTTATATAATTATTTAGCGGGATAGGTATTGCCGTATTGGTATATGCAGGGCCGTGGCTACTTGAAGAAAAAAGAAACAATGGGCCTTTTGTTTCACATAAAATTGAAGAACCTATATTTATAAATATTTTATTTTATATGATTGGTTATTAGAACTTGTTTTTGGATAAATTTTTTTCCATTACTTTTTTTTCTATTTGTCCATGCACTCATTTTTTTTTCTTTCATTCACATAGACTTTTTCCCCAATTCTTTATCATCTATCTTATTTTAATGCATATTTGACAACTTATAAATACAAAATACGATATAAATATCATAGACTTTTATGAAAAAATTTCTATTAATCACAAAACAATTTAAACATTAGTTTATATTTTTGTCACAATTTATTTTTAAATTAGTTCACTGATATTTTTGTATTATATTAACAAACAAATATTTAAATAAAAGAAAATTTATAAAATTTTATTTTGCCTATGGCCTCATAAATTCTTGCCACGACACTAGGTATATGTATATATGAACGAAAATACTAAATGTTTATATTTTCAAAAGTTCGTTTGGAAAATAATATTTCACCCATAGTTTTATGCCAGTTTCTAATAACAGCTTTATGATTTTTCATTTACCTAAATAAATTATTATTCCTTGCCAGATACCAAATTAATTCGAGATTCCTAAATATCGACGAGAAGGTGTGACTGACTTGACTCTTATACGTTGTCTTCTATTGACTAATCAAAAACAATACACCTAAACATTTCCATTAGGCGTTTGTACATAGATACTAACTAGTGGTATCAAAACGACACCTATTTTTTTTAGTGTTAGCTTAACACTACTTTTTATTTTATTTTTCTTTTTAATTACTAGATGATGTCCAAATCATTCATGGGTTAAATATTAAAATTTTATGTGTCAAATATATCTAAACTATTATTTCATGATGGACTATTGTTAATGGATTTAAATCTTGATTTCGGTTTAGTTTAAGTTCAAGTTTTCAATTTTTAGGATTTTTGGTTTATGATTAATAGTTTCTAAAATAAAATAGAAAATAATATGGATAATTTGATTTCAAGATTCATGAAAAGATTATATATGAAGATTGTAAAAATATTTCAATATGTAAACAATTGAGATGTTTGGAACTGTAAGAAATTGACTTTATTAATAATTTATTTTTGGACGATTCAAAAATAATGCAAAAATACCCAAATATGTATAGGTTGAGATTTTATAAAAAGAATCTTAAGATGTTTCTTAATTAAATGCATGTGCATAAACTTATGGCAAGGTTGCATGTGGAAAATTAGTAAATATAATAAAAAATATATATTTTCAGTCCAACTATGTTAAACATCAAATTTGCATTGATATTCTAATGGCATTGCTAGTAAATTCTATCGTACTAAATATATATGTTAAACATAAGACTATTGCTTATCGTTCTCTTTTTCCTAATATATAATTTTACCATCTTGTGTTAAAAAACAAAAAAAAAACCAATCTTGTTTGGTTTTCTATTACATCACTACTATTAGTGATATTTTATATAATTATATTACGAGGATATTCGACTATTTATATTATATTCAATTAAAATAAAAAACTTTTTCAAATAACGATAAAAACTTTTTTAAATAACAATTTCAAAACACAAATTCTTCCTGACAGGTGGTTGACATCTCCATGATAAAAAAACTTTCTTTACAACACTCGAATCAATAAAAAACGATTTTGTATATGCGATATCATGATATACATACTCTTCCCAGACGGTTTTATTTGCAACACTTTAAAACCTCTGATAAATTTAAATCTATTGGTAGTCTGCAAAAAATTATGTTTTCTAGAAATTGAACTCTAAACCTAATGTAAAAGTTTTTCAGCTCAATGGATTAAAGATTCTTCCGCTCCCAACCTAATATTATGATAGATATTCAAAGTCCCCTTGAAAAAAATTAAAAGGAAATCAAAGATTTAATACACGTATATATATTCGGAAGGTATTTTTTTGTTTTTGTTGTTGTCTGAATTAAAAGAGTCACACCATCAACGGTGGAAAATATTCTGAAGGTTTTGTGGTTTGTTTTATTACTCATAAAATAATAGGAAAATGGAGTGAATGATGGCTGAAATAAAAGTAGATTACGTAATCTATATGACTTGCATACTAAATAAATCCGCCAGAATACTTTTCTTTTTCTTTTCTGTTTTTTTACATAGAAGAGTCTTCCGAACACAAAATGATGTCTTGAATTGACAATCATAGTGTCTTTTTTTTTCTGATAAAGAAATCGACAAATCATATCAAATGATAGATTTTTATAATAGTTTAATAAAATAATAACGAGATGAGGAAAAGAAAAATTTAAAATTCTGCATTCTATTTTATTCCCTGAAAAAAGATTATGGAAAATCATTCTTATTTTCAGTTTATTTAAATCTATATGTACATCTGTTTTTATATGAATGTATTATCCCATAAAATAAACTAATAATTGACGTCTAAGGATGATGAATTCCACATTCGAGTATCTACTAAGACACTATAGTGGAAGTGTGTCTGATCAAGAAGAGACAAAGTTCGAAGATACTCCATTATGCTGAATGGATTGGATCATATGGACAACTTGGAGCCTACTGACTCCATATATTGAAATCTACATTCCGATTTGCATTCAACATGTTATGGGGTCCCGAGTTATTCGATTCTAATAACTTGAAATGCTTTTTTTTTTTTTTTAAATACAATCACACAATTTAATTAGAGAAATAGTATTCAGATTCAACTAGGGTAAAGATTCAACATGAAAGGTAGAAAGAAATACCAAGGCAACGTTTGAGCTACTCTATAATAGAATTCACGAGATCAGGATGATAAGTTGCACAATCTTCGAACAATAAATCAATTGCAATAGAGAAACAAAAGAGTGAAGAAGAACGTAATCGTAAGAAATGTGACGAAGGAACACAGAGATCTGTCTTGGTAGGCATCAAACTTACTTGTATGGCTTCAAAATATGCTAGATGCAGAAGCTGCATAGAAGATAGCGTGACATTGACAGAGCATTTTGATGCCTACAAGACAGATCTCTGTTTCCACTCACAGCTCAAGAGCTAATGCTCTGTTTTTCTTTCTTTATAGTACGAGCTATTGCTCGGGTTTCCCTTTATCATCTTAATTTTTGTAAGGCTGCTGAGCCATATTTGATTCGTACACTTGATGGTGATGCTTGTAGATCAGAACTTATGAGGAATTTACCTCATAAGCATCATAAAGAGAATCCAAAGTTCTTTGCGGAAAAAAAAAGAAGAAGAAGAACATACTCGAGAAAAAACAGACCAACGTTCAGAGAAATCAACACACGTAACGGCGTTTGAAATTGAAAACTTTTGGTATATACGAATCAAGATCTCACAATTAGAAGAACTCTCTCTCTCCATGTAACAAGGGATTTTGTAACATAACATGAGCCTTGTACAAAGTCGAACCGATTCTACTTCTCTCATTCAATCTTCAGTTAACACTTCGAACGCATTCCTTAAGGTTTTAGACTAAGTATAGATGAAGTAGCCTTAAATTGAAATCAAATTTGGTTGATACAGACAGAACTAAAGGGAAATGAATAATAATAATGAACGTACATTGACATATATATATACACAATACATGTAAAAATATATCTAATTCATATTCCACTTGAATCAATATAAACATGTTTGCTCCTTACAAAATCATAAAAGACCAAAATTCACTTAACTTGCTTTTGTTCATCAGCTACGACGGCACTGGAGGCTTTTCCAACCACTTAGCACGAAAGCCAGTTCCTTTGCAATCGCTACAGCAAGCAGAACCCTAAAACCATCGAGAGAATCGAATGTTCATACTTTGAAGATATATATAAACCAGAAGACACAACAAAAAGAACGATTAACCATTTAGTTTGATTGGATTACAAACCTGTCCGGAGCAGATCACGCAAGAAGTATTCCTTGAAGGTACCTGACAAAGCATGTTATCACCAAGAATGAAGAATCCTGTACCCGCACACCATTTGCATTCAACATGACCCTTCGAATTGCACGATGAACATCCTACAGGTCTTGGTTGCTGCAATGAATGAAAAAAAAAAGTCAAAAGAAAATCATTGAATCGAACACTGGTTCTGTTTCACCTAGAAACAGGAGTGAACAGCACACAAAGTTCAATATTAAACCTTGACGAAACTTGAAATGCTAGAAGAAAGGCTTCAGAATATATTAACTTGTGACAGATTCTTTGAGAGCACTATTAGAAAATAAGCAGAGAATCCAACAATTGTTCAATAAAGGATTATTTTTTACAAATCAACATTGCATTGCGACATCATTCATGGATCACGAGGAACATACAGCCTGATTAAGCAGCTAACATGTTGTCATCATATGTCACAAATAAAATAAATTATGAACAAGATAGTTACCTTTCTCCACCTAACTTATTTTTTACTAATGAAACAAACCCTAAGGTAACTTGCAATGGCAGATTTTGGATATTGAGCAACTCTAAGATACAAAACGTTTTGAATTTTCTGAAACTATTCACCTCTTAATGTAAAATTTACCATATTTCTTTGTGGCAGTTGTTAAGATTCAATTGACCTTTTCTTAGAATAAATAGTTAGTTGCAATATATTGCTTTTGTAATCATGAAAGACTTTTGATTCTCTCTTGAAATGTACAGAATGATTACAAAACAATATATATCAACTAACTATATAGATACGGTCAATAGAATCTTAACAAATGCCACAAGAATATTTCATATTCTTTCAATTTCATCACAGATCCAACTTTCTAATCTCATACAATATGTTTGCAGACAGAATCGTGAATTTTACACAACTATAACCAGATACTACAAATTGATACACACAATTCATGGATTAAACTCGTATTTAAGACCTAAAAACCATACGACGCAATTAACGATTTGCGAGAAGATAATAAGCATGAGGGATCAGTTCTTATGATTGCTCAGATTCAACAAAATCAGATAAGGTTACGAATCGTATATATCAAATTTAACAAGAATTAGCAGTAATATTACAAAATATCGGGAGAAACGAACCTGTGAGATAATCCAAGCTTGATCCATACGCTTAGCGAAATTGGAAGAACTCTCAGGGGAATCCACAGCCGAAGCTCTGACGGTAACCGGAAACCGGTGGCTTACCAGTACAAAACCTAGCTTCGTTCTCCTCGGAGAATTCCATGGATTCGTTATCAATTTCGCTACAATCTGTGACTCGTAACACATGCAAATCGCCATTTCTCCTCTTCTTCCTGGCCGAGAGAGGTTAAATTCAGAGTTTGAAAAATTGGAAGACCATAGGAGGAGAAACGTCTTCGAATAGCCCAATTGGTTTATTGGGCCCACAAAAGTTGGTATATACCAATTCTTCAAAATAACCGATTCAAATTCAAAGGCAATGGCAAAATCCCGGTTAAAACTATATAAACTTGGTGTTTTTTTTTTGTAAGTTTCATTTTTTTTCTGCAAATTTTCTTTGTTCTTGCAGGTTTCATTTTTTCTATGTAAGTTGGCAATGAGCCGAGATTTTGGGTCGAGTTCATGGACTAAATAAATTGATTTTTAATTCGGCCCGGTTTGTGTCAGATCCAAGACTCCAACACTAACAAATGGTCAAAAACCTTTAATATGTTCCCGTGTTATAATTAAGGGATCCAATTTTTTTTGGTTATTTTTTATATATATAATTTTAAAAACTTTAGATTGAAAAGTAGGGGTGGACATTCCGGTTTTCGGTTTGGTTTCGGTTCGGTTTTTCGGTTTTATAGTTTTTTGGTTCTATAGAAAATGAAACCATTTAGAAACCGATTGAAATACGGTTTGATTTTCTTCGGTTTACGGTTTTAACGGTTTTACCCGTAGTTAATTCGGTTCGGTTTGGTTTGATTTCGGTTTCAATTTTTGTAGATGATTTCATGATTTTATAAAAAATAATAATTAAAAACTCAAGATCAATATATTGAATTTGTAATTATATTTGTATTTTTTAAATGTTAAAACTCAAAATCGAATAATTAAAAATTAAAACTCAAAATCGATTCTATTAAAAAATTTAAAGAGAATGGAATTCAAATTTACTGATGCGGCTTGCAAAAACAATTTCATGAAACTAATAAAAAATAAATGAATGATCAAAAACCTTAAATTATATATAAATACTTACATATCTACATTTTTTATATATTTTTATTAGTTTTTTTTGCAACCGTTTAAAAGTATTTTTGTTAAAAAAAATTTAAACTAGGTAACATAAGTATCTATTTAAACATATGTAAAAAATTAATTTAAATTTTTTTAAAAAACTGCGGTTTTACGGTTTTAAACCGAACTGAACCGAAACCGAAATAACTTTTATAATTGTAACCGAACGGGTTTTTAAGCAAAACTGAAACCGAACCGAACGGGTTTATATTTATATTTTTAAATTTTTCATTTCAAAATTTACAAAAATATTACTCATAACATTTTTAAAGAAAAAAAATTAATACAAAACCCATAAAAATGAAATTTCATTTCAAATTTTTTTTTTTTTTTTTTTT
>VBRH01000578.1:22836-41552 GCA_014578085.1 Cardamine resedifolia | reverse complement strand
TAATAATAATAATAATAATAATAATAATAATAATAATAATAATAATAATAATAATAATAAAAAAAAAAATTGGTGAAGTATAGAATAACCGAGTTCGTATAAGCCGTTATTTGACTATTGGTATTTGCATTTAGCATTTCGATTTCGTGATGTACTCCTAGATAGTTAATTAATTAAATCCAAAATGTAATATAAAATCTAAACTAACTATTTAGTTTTATAAATTCTAAGCTTATGTATACAAAACATCATGCTTATAATATGAATGGAGATGTCAACTGAGCTGGAACCCGTGGGCTAGGCCCAAGTAACTCCGCCACGGGGTCTGGATACTATTATTTATGCCCATTTAGAAGCGGGTCTCGCGGATTGACCCGCGGCGGTTTGCGGGTTTCACGGAGTTACCTGAAGCGGATTTGCGGGCTGTCCGCGAAAAAAAAAAATCTATTAAAAATTTAAAACTTTGTGGAACCTTTTGTCTCACCTAGAGATTTTATTCAAACAAATTTACAATTAAAAACCCTAGTCCTCCCTGTATTTGCTCGTTTGACAAGAAATCAGAGATATTATAAAAACAAAGCATCTCATAATTCAGCAACTCAACCAAACCTGAAACTCAAAACTGAAACACACGACAACACTAAGGGTTTGAAGCGAAGCCACTTTCAACCAAATTACTACAGCTAGTAATTTGTAATGGTTAGTTGTTTTATTGATTACTTAATTTTCCTTCATGTATAATTCATTAATTGTTTAGTTAGTTGATTTGTTTAGTTTATGTGATTTTGTATTGATATGTTAATTTGTAAGTGCTAAGTGAGTTGATCGTTATGTAACAATTGGGCTGAGACTTTAATTTTTGATATTTTGTTCAATTCCTCATATAGTGGAAATTAATGGTGTTTTAAAAAATAAGAAAATTTGTTCATATTTTACCAAAATACATCTTTAAGCCCTTTGTTACTCCAATTATTTTTGTCTGATTGGTTACATGTTCATATTGATTGATACTCATCATGTGGGTCTGAGGATGATTTTGCATATCTTGTTTAAGTAATATAATAACTGAATCAAACACATTTTTCAGTTCAAGCCAATACGTTTGTAGTTCTTCATTCTTATCATTAGATTAATATGTGTATGCAACTTATAAAGTCGTATGTGTCGTAAGTGGATTTCATTGACAAAACTCTTCTGAATCTAAACTAAAATCGATAGATTTGAAAACTCAGAGAGTTATCGATGCTGCAAATGCTGACCAGGAACAAAGAACTTTTGATGGAGCTGAATCATCTAAATGTGATAAAAGACCGGCTTTTGAGGTTGATGATGATGATGATGACAAAGGAAAAGTCATCGGCACCAAAAAAAAGAAAGCCACATTCAAAGGTGTGGGAATATTTTTACAGTGATTACAAAGATTGATAAGAGTTCAGGGAAAAGTGAACAAAGATCACAATGCAAGAACTGCAAGCACGATTTTGCGTACAATTCACACAAGAATGGTACGAACTCATACATACGCCATCTTGAAAAATGCAAGCTCAAGACTAGAGATGGTGATGTTGGTGCAATGATGGTGAATGCAAAAGGAAAATTGCAATGTAGGAAGATAGATCAATCTGTTTTTCGTGAAATGGTAGCTAAGTCTATTATTCAACATGATCTTCCTTATGCTTATATTGAATATGAGAGAGTTATAGCAGTTTGGAAGTATTTGAATGCATATGTGAAGTTTATCAGTCGGAACACAGTTGTAGGCTGCAACAGATGTTTACAAGTTTTATGAGAATGAGACGGAGAAATTAAATAGAGAATTAGCTCATCATCCTGGAAGGATTTGCTTCACTTCTTATTTGTGGTCTGCAATCACTCATGAAGGCTACATGTGTTTTACGGCACATTACATTAACAAGAACTGGAATTTGAACAACAAGATTCTAGCATTTTGTGCTCTACCGCCTCCACACACATGTATCCATTTGGCAACTGAGATTCTTGATAAATTGAAGGCATGGGGAATTGATAAAAATAAGTGTTCTCTATCACATTAGACAATGCAACTAGCAATGATTCCATGCAAGATATTTTGAAATCTCAGCTTATGTTGCAGAATGATTTGTTGTGTGGAGGAGAGTTTTTTCATGTGAGATGCTCAACACATATTCTTAATCTCATTGTTCAAGATGGGCTGAAAGTGACTGGGGGTTCGTTGCATAAGATCAGGGAGAGCATCAAGTACGTTTAAGCCTCTGAATCTCGCGAGTTATTATTTACAAAATGTGTGGAGTCTGTTGGAATAAAATTAAAGGGTGGTTTGCTATTGGATGTGACAACTCGATGGAATTCAACGTATAAGATGCTTGATAGGGCTATCAAGTATCGAGCTGCTTTTGATAATCTCAAAGTCATTGATACTAGAAACTACAAGTTTAACCCAACAGAAGATGAATGGAAATGAGTGAAAGAGATATGTACTTTTTTGGAGCCTTTTGATGAGATCACTTGCCTTATGCCAGGTTCTACATATCCAACTTCAAACTTGTATTTCATGCATGTTTGAAAGATCCAAAATTGGTTGATAGGTAATCAGTTTAATGGAGATGAGATTATAAGAGATATGGTTATCCCTATGATGCAGAAGTTTGAAAAGTATTGGGAAGAAGTTAGTGAATTTTTTTGCAATGGCTACGGTGTTTGATCCAAGGTTGAAGCTAACACTTGCAGAATATTGTTTTGAAAAACTAGATAGGAGAGTATGTCCAGGAAAGATGGAGTATTTGTGTGGTAAACTGCGTACTCTTTTTGATACATATGAAACCAAGTACAGTTCGAGAGCACCTTCTTCAGAGACACGTGAAAATTTTCAATAGAAAGATGACGATGAAGAACAAAGAGGAAGTTTTGGAAATTACAATGTAAGTAAATTTTTTTGAGTATATGTTTTCGTCTTTTGATATTCTCTATTTTTGTTTTTGCTTATACACTTTTTATAATTTTTTAAGGATTTTTTGCCGTTCGTAAAGCAAACATTGTTGTTAGTGGAAAATCCTCTTTGGAAATGTATCTAGATGAACCGTCATTTGACATGAAGACTTTTGATAGTTTGGATATTCTGAAATATTGGAAAGATAATTCTCAATGGTATGGAGGATTGACTTTCATGGCTTGTGATCTTCTTAGCATTCCTATAACAACGGTAGCTTCTGAATCATCTTTTAGCATTGGAGCTCGACTTTTGAATAAATATCGAAGACGTCTTCTTCCAAAAAATAGCATTAATATGCAGTCGCAATTGGTTAAAGGGTTTTGAAGCATATGAAAATGATAAACAAATATTTTTTCATATGTTTTATTATTACACAATCATAAATTATATATATATATATTAATTATTATTTTGTTATGTAGAGGAAGACGAAGAATTTGATGGTGAAAATTGAAGATGGGGTGGATAGGAATCCGAAGATGAAAAAGAAAGAAATAAACAAAAAGCAAATATCTTATGCAGAAACAGAACCCGAGATAGAAATAAAAATTGAGAGATGGTGACAGAAGAGATGAGTTAGAGAATGTTGTCAGAAAACATTAGTAGACAAAGAATGACGAAGGAATTCGGCGAGTGAGAATATAGTCATCGATCACCGGATTCGTTTTCCATATCTCACATGGTGATCGAAAAATAAGCGACAATATAAAACCAAAATCTATTAAATATGATCTAAATTTTAATATGTTAATCATGAAATTGTAATATAAAATTTTTTAATTAATTTATTTATGTAGAAAACAAACTTATTTATATAACTTTTTTTTAACCGCATATATAAAACTCTATTCTCTAACGAAATATGCTATGTTTTTTTTTTCTTAAAACAGTTTTAAGATATATCATTAACAACAAAATTTTAAGTTAATATTTCTGCTTAAATATAATTTATATTAAAATTTAGAAGCTCATTCATCGGACGAGTCATAACATAGTAAGATATCTATCATGGTAAAAAAATAATTAACCGACTAGATAGTAGTCCGCGCTGTGCATCGCGGGTAAATGTTTGCTTTATACTTCGTTAGCTTATTTTTAGATTTATTTTATGCTTTTAGCATCTTATTCATTTATTATTATTATATATATAGTTTGTGATGTGTTAATTAAAACTACTAATATATAATTATGTATGTGCGGTGTTATGTTTGTAGACAAATTTATTTGGTAATTTAGATTATTACATAATTTGGTTGTCTAAGTTGATTGGCGTTATGTATATATTTTCACATTATTCAAAAAATCTAACAATTTGATTAAGTCCAATATCAATTATTATTATTGATTAGGAATTTGATCTGAGATCCGTCATGACCCGTCTTTATTTGCTCTGATTTGGTATTGACCCATTGTAAAAATTAGAATATTTGAAAATCTGGAACATGATTCAAATCTAGATGATAAAATATTAGATCCATCGAAACCAAATCTATATACTTCTTGATCAATTTTTTAAAAAACTACATCAATATTTTTGATATTAAAATTGATATATCTCCGTTTCTAAAAATTCGATTCACAACATATGCAAAAAGAATTTTACATTTTTATTAACTACATGTATTATATGATAATTCAAAATATTTTTAAATAAGATCAAACAAAGATGATAGACGAATCATAATTTAAAATCTTAACAAAATATTTCAAATATAATAAGTTAAAATAAATAATATGATATAGTTAGACAATAAAATCTTAGTTTTTTTAAAAAATTAATTTTAATTTTCGTCCATAATTAATAAAAGAGAGAAAGTGAGATATGATTCTTACTATTGTATTCTTAATAACATTATTTAAAAACACTAAACATCAATGACATTTTCTGTAATATAACACATCATAATTGGTTAATTTTCTATCAACATTGCTCAAATAATAGTATAGAGATTTAATCGTTAAAAATATTCTTTAACCGCTAAAATTGTGAAAATGACATTTTGATCAGAAAAATTATTTTAAAAGAGAGTTAGTTAATGAAAAACTGTTTTCATATTCTTAATTTTGTACTGCTCTGTTACCCATCATTTAATACCTTTATAATTATTTACATAAATAATTAAAATAAAATGAGATTTGTCATTTTAATGTACTACACCCGAACTCCTTTCTATAGATTCTTGACCGTTTCGATCAACGGCGGTGCTGGCTAGTGGCTACAGCCGAAATGGCTAAGCATTATTAGCTCACATCTCTTCCCGTAAAATTAAAATAATTGAAAAAAACTCATTGATCTGATCTCCAAAATTCTAAGGGAAACAAAAAAAACACACCAGAAAAAACCCTAGAAACCTCCAAATTCTTGCGAATTCGAATCCGATTCGATGTATCAATGGAGAAAATTCGAATTCTTCGAGGAGAAATATGGAGGTAAAGGTAAGATACCTGAGGATGTTACCGGAGATATACAATGCTGTTCCAGTGGCCGTGGCAAAGTCGTCATCGGCTCTAACGACGGATCCGTCAGCTTCCTCGATCGCGGTATCAAATTCGATTCCGGTTTTCAAGCTCACTCTTCTTCTCTTCTCTTCCTTCAACACCTCAAGGTTCGCTTTCTCATCTCTTATTCTTCCATTTTCTAATTGTTTATGTTTCTGCTGATCAAATCGTAAGGTCTAAGTAACATTATGATCAACGGACGATCCCAGTTGCTTCAATTTGGTTGCGATTTCACTCTTGTTTTTGCTCTGTGTTTTTTTTGGAAATTGAGATTTTGTTTTTGTTCCAGTTTTGGTGATCAAATGCTAAGGCTAAGTAACAAAGTTAACCAAGTTTTGATCCTTGCTAAATCCATTCGTCATCAGTTTTACGATTCCAGTAGATTTTGCTCCCTAAATTTAGCCTCAATTTTGTAGTAATTTCGCTTTTGTTTGTCTCTGTGTTTTGGAAAATTGAGATTCTTCGTAGTGAGATTGTGTTTTGTTACAGTTTATGGTGTTGCTTTTACATTTCAGCTGGAATTTTTTTGTCACATTTCATTTTTTTTTATTCTTTGGGATTATTAATAGCAAAGGAACTTCCTCGTGACGATCGGAGAAGATGAACAAATATCACCACAGCAGTCAGGGATGTGTCTCAAGGTGTTTGACCTTGACAAAGTTCAGGAGGAAAGCACAAGTTCCTCGGCTCCCGAATGTATCGGTATTCTTAGAATATTCACCAATCAGTTTCCTGAAGCTAAGGTACTAGATACCATTTAACAATCTCTTCTCCATTCTTAGGGTCCTCCATTCAGATTCTTGATGGAATATCATCTGAAATTGCAGATTACTTCTTTTCTAGTCTTGGAGGAAGTTCCACCTATATTGCTTATAGCCATTGGCTTAGACAATGGCTGCATTTATTGTGTCAAAGGGGATATTGCACGAGAGCGTATCACCCGGTTTAAGCTTCAAGTGGATGGGATCTCAGACAAAAGACCATTTCCTATTACAGGCTTGGGGTTTAGGATGGATGGTCAAGCGCTTCTATTATTTGCTGTAACTCCTGACTCAGTGAACTTGTTCAGTATGCAGTCGCAGCCACCTAAATTGCAGACTTTGGATCATATTGGGGGCGGTGTGAATACTGTTACTATGAGTGACCGCTCGGTACATACTTCTCTACTTGTGAATTAATTTTGTTCGATTTTAGAATTATGTTCTTCTTTTCTTCCAGCCAGTTGATGTATGTTCTGTTCTACAGGAATTAATAGTTGGTCGACCTGAAGCTGTTTATTTCTATGAAGTTGATGGACGTGGTCCTTGCTGGGCTTTTGAAGGAGAGAAAAAATTCATGGGGTGGTTCCGTGGCTACCTTTTATGTGTCATTGCTGACCCTAAAACTGGGACAAATGTTTTCAATGTCTACGACCTAAGGAATCGGCTTATAGCATATAGTCTAGTCGTTGATAAAGTCTCCAACATGCTCTGCGAATGGGGAAACATAATACTTATAACGGCTGACAAGAAATTATTGTGCATTACCGAGAAGGATATGGAAAGCAAGTTAGATATGCTGTTCAAGAAAAACCTGTACACAGTAGCGATTAATCTTGTCCAGAGTCAGCATGCTGATGCTGCTGCTACTGCCAATGTGATGAGGAAGTATGGAGATCATTTATATGGCAAGCAGGACTATGACGAAGCTATGTCTCAGTACATCAACACGATTGGTTATCTTGAACCATCATTTGTGATACAGAAGTTTCTGGATGCACAGAGGATCTACAATCTTACTAATTACCTGGAGAAGTTGCATGAGAAGGGTCTAGCATCAAAAGACCACACAACTCTTTTGCTAAACTGTTACACTAAACTGAAGGATGTGGAAAAGCTGAACACGTTCATTAGAAAAGAAGATGGCATCGGCGAGCTCAAGTTTGATGTGGAAACAGCCATTAGGGTCTGTCGTGCAGCTAACTACCACGAGCACGCGATGTACGTTGCAAAAAAGGCAGGAAAACATGAGTGGTACTTGAAAATTTTGCTTGAAGATCTTGGAAACTACGACGAAGCTCTGCAATATATTTCAAGTCTTGAACCCAGTCAAGCCGGGGTAACAATAAAAGAGTATGGTAAGATTCTTATCGAGCACAAGCCAAAAGAGACGATTGATATACTCATGCGACTTTGCACTGAGCAAGGAACTTCCAGCGGTGTGTACCTGTCCATGTTGCCGTCACCTGTGGACTTCATCAATGTTTTTGTTCAGCATCCACATTCGCTAATGGATTTTCTCGAGAGATATACTGAAATAGTTAAGGATTCACCTGCTCAAGCAGAAATCCATAACACACTCTTGGAGTTATACTTGTCCAGGGACTTGAATTTTCCATCAGTCTCTCTGTCAGAAAATGGTCTAGATAAGGACTTCGCAGATCTATCAGTAGCAGCTTCGGTGTCTAAAGCTGATCGTGAAAAGAGGAAAGATGCTGATTCGAAGGATGCAATGGAGAAGGATTGTACGGAAAGACAACAGAAGGGACTGGAGTTGCTTAAAATTGCATGGCCATCAGATCTAGAGCAACCGTTCTATGACGTTGACCTTGCTATAATCCTATGCGAGATGAATTCTTTCAAGGAGGGACTTCTTTATCTTTATGAAAAGATGAAACTTTACAAGGAGGTTATTGCTTGCTACATGCAGAATCATGATCATGAGGGACTCATTGCATGCTGCAAAAGATTAGGTGATTCTGGCAAGGGTGGGGATCCGTCTCTTTGGGCAGATCTTCTCAAGTATTTTGGTGAAATTGGAGAGGACTGCACCAAAGAAGTGAAAGAGGTTCTTTCTTATATTGAACGAGATGATATTTTACCTCCTATCATTGTTCTCCAGACCCTGGCGAAGAATCCATGTCTCACACTCTCTGTAATCAAAGACTATATAGCCCGAAAACTTGAACAAGAATCAAAGATAATTGAAGAGGACCGGCGAGCTGTAGAGAAGTATCAGGTTGGTAGTTTCACAAGCAATAAAGTTTTTATTTGTTCTCGTAATCCAGACCCTATCACTTATCCAAAAGCCTTTCGTGTATCACAATCCTCTCCCTTTCTAATCATGATTTTTGAACGGTGCAGGAAACGACAAAAAATATGAGAAAAGAGATTGAAGACCTCAGGACGAATGCCAGAATATTTCAACTTAGCAAGTGCACGGCTTGCACTTTCACATTGGATATCCCTGCAGTCCATTTCATGTGTATGCACTCATTCCATCAACGTTGCCTCGGTGACAACGAGAAAGAATGCCCCGAGTGTGCTCCTGAGTACAGATCAGTAATGGAAATGAAGAGAAGTTTGGAGCAGAACTCGAAAGACCAAGATCTGTTCTTCCAGCAAGTGAAGAGCTCTAAAGATGGGTTTTCTGTGATTGCAGAGTACTTTGGGAAAGGAATCATCAGCAAAACTAGGGATGCAACATCCTAATTTCTCTTTACGCCTGAGGGTAACCACTGAACTCATTGCAATTAAGTCTCAAAATTTCCCTTTCTTTTAGTTTGATAAAGTCATGTCATATGAGAACATCTAATTACAAAACAACGATAATTTGAGAGATATGTTTTCTCAATTTTTTATCTTGTTTGTTAAGGGAAGGCAGCTGAAACATCTCAAACTCAAACTGTGTGGCAGCATCTGTGTATCTGAGGTATCTTTTGAATCTACTTTATCGGCTTAGATATTGTGTAAGAATGAGTTGCTAGCGAAGTTTGGGAATGGATCGATACTTCTTCGTGTTTGCATTTCTGAGAATCTATGCCATGACTCAGGAGGAGATGCATATCAAGAAGTTATAAAGTTATTTTTTTGTTGTGTATGTTTTGTTTTTTTTTTCATCATTGGATCTCCATAAACTTGAAGGAGAACTTTTTACAGTAAATATATTGTTGTGTGTTGGTTTGCATTCCTTGTGTTAAAAGACTTGCTCATTTTGTTAGAGTTTTGTTGGGTTTTCAAAGGCGGGTAGTGACAGTTTTCGGGTTTTTTTTCTTGCTTCCGGGAGCTATGTATTTCCTTGTGATCAGAGCGTTATAATCGGGTGGGTTTTGGAATGGTTCAATCTCAACAATGCAAATCTGCTATTATATTCCGCTACACTACTCAACAACGCAAATGTAGTAAATCCCATCTTTTAAGTTACCTTCCCGAGCACACTAGAATTAGAATTAGTGCAATGTTGTGGGATTTCACGAGGAGAATTTATCGTTTCTAGGTAGCAGAGGGTTTATTTTTAGGGTGTCTTTATAAACTAGGTAGTTTTTATGTTTTAATTGACAGTTTTTATGTTTTAATTGACTATTTAGGTAGTTTGTCAGACTCATGTTTTTGGTAGTTTTTATAGGTGTACATCTCTATGTACCAATGTAAGGTGTACGCCAATTACTACATTTCACCTCCATTTTTATAAAAAAAAACTACTTAAAAACATTAGTCGAGCAAAAACTACATAAACCGCCAATTAAAATATAAAATCTACCATATTACCCAATTTCCTCTTATGTTTAGTTTTTTTTGTGTTGTTTTTCATAGTGTCGCCGTGAAATATCGCCGTAAAAAATCCTGTTATGGATTTTCATTTTGGATTTGGAGATTTTGGGGAAGAAAGAAATAAAAATATCAAACCCAATTGTTTCAAGCTAGTGTCAGAAGTTTACTGCTAATTGAATTGAAAATGAATTTACAAACATAAAATTTGGAATTTTTTTTTTGTGAAATGGAAAAATATATTGTCATTTTCCCATAGACAAATATAGGCTTGGGCGTTCTGGTTTCGGATTCTGTTTGGATTTTACAAATTTGGGTAATTTGGGTAGAAGAGTTTATTATCCGTTTGTGTTTTATGACTATTTTGTTCGGTTTTGGTTCGGGTAGGTGTCGGGTTCATATCGGTTTTGGATCAGTTTTCGGACAAAAAAAAACTAAAAATTTGTTAAATTTTAATAAAATTTGGTTAAATTTTCAAAATGTTTTATAATTTTAACAAATATAACAAAGGATTTTCGGATATCTAGGTTATTTCGGATATTTTTGTTATTTGGTATTTTTGGGTGTAAAATTATAATCAATATAACTAATATTTTTGGATATCTAATTTCATTTCGGGATTTCGGGTATACCGTTCGGTTATCAGTTCGGTTCGAGTAATTAAATATAAACATTTAGAATCCCTTCGGATTTTATGACGGGTTCGATACAGTTTTGGAATTAGATTTTTGGGTTTGATTTTGGATAGGTTTTCAGATTTTTGGGTTTTATGTACAACTTGTAAACTCTTTTTACTTCAGTATAACTTTGAAAAGGTTGTAAAATAGCGGGAGAAAGTTTGTTTTGGTTCCAGAGATGGCGAAGAAGAGAGAGAGTCTCAAGCTTGTGAAAATAAATGACGCCATTGATCTCATCAACCAACAAGTTAGTCTTATTGGTATCGTTCTTGAACAAAGAGAACCCAAGCGTTGTCGCAATAATGGTATCGTAACCCAAATTTTATCTCTGTTTTTTTTTTCTTCCCCAAATTTTTGTTTCTTCGTCCTTCAGAGGTTTTTTTTTTGGTAAATTTATCATTTAATTTTGTTACTCATAAAAAATGTGGTAGATTTTATATATCTGGGTGATCTAAGTGGGTTTGTATTGTGAAACCCTAACTTACACTTGGATTTTTTTTTTATATATTTCAGATTGGTTTTGTACACTCAAAATAATTGATGATTCGTATCCAGTTCCTGGACTTACTGTAAATGTATTTAGTAACACACTTGAAGAACTTCCTCAAATCAAGAACCATAACGACATGATTCTGTTTACACGCATTAAGGTACAAACAAGTCTGTGAAACACTTCTCTTCATTGTTGCTAGTGTAAACTCTGTAGTCTGGTTTGGATTTCTGAGCCGTTTTTTTTTTTTTAGATGCAAGTTTTTGATGGTGGAAAAAGAGTGAATGCTGCTTGTAATAAAAGGTTTTCTTCCTTTGCGCTATATGAAAGAGTTGGTACTGGCGAGGATTTGGTATGTTACCAATGCACTTCAAATTTTCAAGAAGAAGCACAATACAAGAGTTCTTTAGATGATCTATGCAAATTGTTTGCCAGTATTAGCGGTGTTCATAAAGGTAACAACAATGTGAGCTTGTTTTTTTCTCTCAAACTATTTATATTATTATTTCAAGATTTATACAGTCTTAAGCAATAGAGTGAGAACGATTCTCATAAGCTTTCATTTTCGCTTTTGGTTCTTAGCTTTGCAGAGTGCATCTTACAGAACAAAACCTTACTCGGTAAAACAGTTTTCATTCTTGAGAGAGATCAAGAAAGGAAAATGCTTTGATTTGATGTGCAAGGTGATAAGACTTAAACTCTTACCTTTGCTCTATACTCATAATTAACATAAGAAAGTTGTGTAACTCTTAACCTATCTCACTTTATGATTACTTAAAAGTCTTTTGATGACTGATCCTAGCCTGTTTTCTGATGTTTCTTATAATGGAGATCCTACATGTCGATGAAGTAATGAGCGCTGTTTTTGTTTGGGATGGAACTGATGCACCTCCAGCATCTATTCTTTCAAAGTGAGTATTAAATGGCTATCAACAAAGTTTACAATCCTTGGGTTATTGTTGTTTAGTTACCTTTAGGCAAATATCAATCATGTGTAGCATTAGTTTCCAATATATTTTAAAGGCAACTGAGATTAGATGATGTTATTATTGAAAATTTCCGATCTAAAATTTTCCTGACTTTACGCCTTTCATATTCTATGCTTACTCTTTTTTTTCCTTCCGATTTTGGTGTACAATGGTGGCTGTGTACAGGAGAATTGAAGAAGACAAGGCATTTAGCAGTTTCTCAGTTCATACTTTACTGTCAAGAGATACATTGCTCAGCTTTCCAACTGTTGGAACGATCTTGAGAGTCACTCTAAGCAGTCATCTATTTCATCAGGTTAAACCTGGTGATTGGGTGAAAATTTACCATTTACTCTGTGAAGTTGATAGGGGATCTTGGTTAGGCAAAGTCACCAACTCTACAGCTGTTCATCTCGCTCAAGATGATCGTTTAGTCGAAAAGATCATGCGGTTAGTACTTCTTGAGGTTTCTTTTGGTAATTATTGCTAACCTTTCTGCTTAACCACAATAATCTCTTCTGTTCCCATAACTAGGATATATGATAAGAGAATATCATCAAAGCTTGGACACGTTCCGTTTTGGAGTTTTCCTTCACCTCCTGGATTAACAGGTTGCAATACTCCATCACTCTTTTCTGCTATCTCGATCATTAGACAATCTTCCTTAACATTCTCGGTGTCTTGCAGAGACAGATCACGATTGTGCGCCATTTGTTACACTAATGGACATCATAACATTCCCCAAGGTATACCATTCATGAACCTATTTTCTGTACTCAAGATAGAATACTTTTTATGTGTTCGCCTACGGTATTATTACAGGTTACATGGAAGTACAGATGCATTGTTCGTGTTATAGCCGCATACCCTTGGCAAGTAGAGGATTTCTATTCAGATGAGAATGGTCGTCACCGAGTTGTGTTGACATTGGAGGATCCAACAGCGACTTTAGAAGCTTTCTTATGCGACAAAGACGCAGTAAATACTACCCTCATTTGGTCCTATATGCATCTAAACTGTAAATAGAGATTGTCTCTGATACCTTCCATAATTTAGAGTTGATGTATTTGGCAGGAGTACTTTTGGGGTTTAGGGTTTAAGGACACAGAGATGTTGAGGAAGAAGTGGAATCGGTTGCTCGGAATAAGGCAAAGCTCAAACTTGGTGTTGGCTTCAAGAAATCCACCATGGATTGAGTGTTGTATCCTCTCCTACTATACTCATAAAGCTGATCCTTGGAAAACCAGATTATACAGAATCTTTGGTACTCGCCTTCTTGATTAAGCTTTTTTAATTGTTAAAGACTTAAATAGTTTAGTATTAGGACTTATTAGATGAGAATATGAGATCATGTTTAGAATGTTGGATGTGGCTTACTTAAGTATGGTACTTGTGTTGGATTGTTTCATTAAGAACTTGTAACCAAATCCGAAAACCCGAATCCAAACTGATTTAAAACTGAAATTTCTTTGAACATTAGTGATATATTTGACTAAAACCCAAATCCGGATTGAACACCCTAAGTTTAAGAGGAATGTTTCCCTAAATTCCATAACTATGTAAAAGAAAATGAAAAAAAAAAATAGTAAAAATGGAAAGAAAATTGCTACGTTTTATAAACTCTACTTGTAAAAATTCTGTCATCACTAATAGGGTCAACAAAGAAACGAATACAGAATCATAAATAGAAGAAAAAGGAAAAAAAAAAACAGAGTAAACAAAAGTCAAACTATGCTTTGCTTACTCATTGAACATTGCCTACTACAACAGCTTCAGTGACCCATACATAATGGTTTTTCGTGTTAACAAGTCTCTCATACAACCCCACAGTCTTGTGGTCTCAATCTGAAAAACCATCTTTCTCTTAAAGGGTCACTGAAATCAATCTGTTCCTGCTCCGATATGAAGCAGCTCCTCAGGGATTGCAGCTGGATCTAAGTCCCAACAGTTTCCGGGAAAGTCGCTAGTCGCATCTTTAAGAAACCAAGACGGCACTTGATGTGAAAACCGCAACATCTCAAACCTCGGTATCCATTTCTTACTGTCCTCCTTCGCGCTCCTGTGATATACGGTTTTGTAGCCCTCTAGTTTAACAAGAGGAGCAATGCACACACCATACTGTTCAGTATACTCATCAAGAATCTCGACCATTTCGTATTGGTGCCTCACTTCGTCTGGGGTTGATTCGTTCCAGTTTAGTGACCAGTTCTTGTAGACAGCCCAAATCTCCCCAGTTGCGGGGAAGATTCGAACACAACCACCTCTCCCTGTCTTCTTGCCTTTCAAAAGATGCGAAAAGATGTTAACTTGGTCAACTATGTCAGAGTTTCGTATCCTGAAATGCCCGCATGACTTTGTAAACCCGTATTGTACCCATTTCATTGAGCCAAACTCGATGTCGGTTTTGGAGCTTAAGTAGGCAATGTCAATCTTAAAGGGTTGGACCGAGAGTACTTCCCTTACCACACAATACAGGCGTGGCATACCATCGTCTTCATCATAAATTGCCCATATCTGCCTTGGCTCAAAGCATTCCTCCGATCTGTTTTTGTCAAAATCATGGAAATCAGAGTCTGGGACTGTTATTGGCCCGCTTTTTTTGCGTACCGTAACATCTCCCAATTTACAGGAAGTCACAGTTTTCTCATCAAGGGGTGTCGCATCCTCCACAGCAGCTGCTGCCTCTGAAGCCAATCTCATGATCTCTAATCTTTGCTTAATGTCTGCTCTGGCCTTTTGAATTAATGGTTTCCGTGTATCCAATACTGATGCAGTAGACCATCGTCTACTTGAACCATGAAGTTTGTGATCCTGTTCCATTTTGGCATCCGCATTTGTTGTCTTTGATACTGAAGCAGATCTCAGAGGGTTTTCAAGAAATCCATTAGCGGCAGCTTCCAGAAAAACTTTGCTTTTCTTCCCAGGTCTGCCGGCCTTAATTGCAGTTGTGTGAGCAGACACGCTGGGCGGATTAGGATATATCAGACCACCTGGTGTGCTTTTCATCGAGCATGTCCCGTTAGAACCGTCTTTGACTTTATTTATCCCCGCGCTGACAACTGAGTTGCTGTGCTTATAAGGATACCCATTGGACACTGAGGATACACGCTTCAAATCTAGATTCCCTGGGGAGGTTGTTCCAGAGTATGCGCTCCAATCATATGAACCATTTGTAGCATATTCATATCCATGTCCTCCATGCCCAGGATAGTGGCCTAAGAAATACGTTGAATTAGTGGGCATGCGTGCAACAGCGTCATAACCATGTGGGGCATAGCCATTACTTGGAGGCGCATGAGATGAATGAAACGGTGCACTAACAGGAGCTGGACCAGTTTCTACAGCAATAAACGCTCCACGGCAGTTCTTACATGAAAGCCTCTTATTCACATACTTCCTCAGGTACTCGTACTGAACTTTGCAAGAGGTGCATACAGTCCAGAATGTATCAACCCTTTCTGACGATGGTGGAAACCGATCAAATACTGCAGTCCCGCTCCCAGGCATGTACTCTGTGCTGTGTTTCTGAACCACTGTAGAGTCGATATGCTTCTTTCGTTTATAATAAAAAGTGCTTTTATTAAACTCATTCGACAAGAAATTCCAGGCTTCAGATATGAGATGGAACGCACCATCAGCTCCAATGCATTTGTTCTTGTCGGGATGAAGCAATACAGCCATTTTCTTGTACTGTTTCTTCACTTCTCTTTTCCCAGCCGACGGTTTCAATCCAAGTACCGCATAATAATCAATCTGACCACCGCTTCTACTCTGAGAAGCTAAATAAACTTCAAACGTCGCAACCATCTGAGATAAACCTTCCAAATCAGGAAACAAAGACTTAGCTTTCAACGCATAACTCCTTGCCCCTGTGAAATCTTTTTCCACAAATCTCCTCTCAGCGATTTGTTTCACTCTAAGCGCTTCCTCTCTATATGCTTCCATGTAGACAAAACCCAGACCAATATCTCAAAGCAGTAACAGCTCTACAAAAGGAAACTAATACCGTTTTCGAAAGCTAAAACCCGAAACATATTCCATATCCAAACACCAAAAGATCATCATTATCTGCAAATCATTCACAAAAAGAGCATTAATTCTTTAACTCACTGCAATATAAATAAACCAATACCTAACCAACCACACATACAACATTTTAAAACCAGCTTTAAACAGAACCACACTAACTAAGATTCAAGATCCAGAATCTCCAAGTACCGTTTTGTTTTTGACAAAATTGTTAACTTTACATATTTCTATCACTAATTACACAATTACTCAACTAGATTTGGATAATTTAAGTATATGGGTAGCTTAATTTAACCTCCATTTTGGACAAATTTCTCAGAAACTAAACAAGCACAAGCGTCAGATTTAAGCTGTAAACATTCTCCAAATGAATTAAGAATTCAAGATAAACCCTACTAAAAAGGATTTAACTTTAAAGCCCTAATTAAGATTTGCTACAAACCCAACAATAACAACATTGACAAAAACAAAAACAAAAACCTAAAATTTCAGAAAGGAGAAAAAAAAACAGAGAATAGAGCAATCGATCTTACTGATAAATTGGGGAAAATTAGAGACAAAGCTTCGAATAGATCGATTCAAGTTCTTCCTCCAGAGTTTGAGTAGATCAAATCGAGGTAACAAAAAAAAAAAACACGAATCTTCGGAAGATTTCGAATCAAAAGCGTAGCTGTTAACTACAGTGACTTAGGGTTTATGGGTTTCAGTGGTAATCGGCGATTCACGCATGACGAATGAATCGCCGGAAAATAGCTCGAGATTTGGCCGTCGATCGGCGATTTGAGAATTTCGGAAAAATAAAAACGATAAATAAAAATTGGGATTTTTTTTTTTTTTGGGGTTTAAAGTAAATATTCCAGTGAAAGTAAACGGTGCTAATTTGTTAATAGTGTCTCTATACTTTCGATCTATGCTATCGTGCACCGTAATGAGGAGTGCGCATATTATTTTTCTCTTTATAAAAAAATTAAAAATGATTTAATGTGATGGTTTTAAATATATAATGCAAGTTGCATTTTTCGCTTTTTCATCTTTTTAAAAATTATTAAAACTTTTGAAATAACCACAACCAGTTATTTACTTGAATGGAATCTAGAATTATCTTAAACTTGTGTCTAAAATTCATTTAGATGTCTAAATGATATATTCAACTTTGATAATTGACAAACAAATATATATATATAAAGCAACGGAAAAATTCAACCTTGATAATTGTTAAACAACACAATAATATTAATTTATGAATTATTATTATTATTATTATTATATATAAACAATGTTCAACCATCCAGCTAATAATACTCCCTATGATTCATGAAGATTATTTTAGAATTTTCACACCTATTAAAAATTTTAATACTTGTTTTATATACATCCATTGTTGTTCCATAGTTTCCAATGACTATAAACCAATAATAATTGGTTTAGTCAGTTATTTTCTGCTATTTGAGTGGTTTGATTTGAAATATTTAACTATCTTAAAATTATATTAATACTTTCAATTTCAATTCTTATTTTTAAATGATACATCAGCAGAAGTTCATTTCGTTAATTCTAAGTATCATATATTCTATGTTGTTGAGATTACTAATGTCTGTCACAACTCAAGACCATTTGAGTATTATCCTCATTTTTCTAATGCGACTTATCATTGAAGTAGTTCCAATTTATTGTGTCATAACTCAAGTCCATACCACAATAATGACAATTAAATTTTTAGTATCATCTATGTTTCGAATAAAGTGTTTCCATACCTCGGAGATCTTAGAGCAATTTTGTTCTTTAGTTTTGGTGGAACACCACTAGAACTTGGCTTTTGGTTTCTGTCTTTCTGTCTTTTTGCTTTTAGTAGAAGAGTGATTCCGAACTTTTAGTGCTTTACTCTTGGCATCAAGCAAGTCAATATTATCTTAAAACAAAAAGATCATAGATATCTACAAAACATAACCATTGCTATCATCATTAAAATCAATCTTCAAAACATATATTCACCTAGTGATACATTTGTTAGAGTTAACTTAAGGGTTTTAGCCATAAAATGGCAACAAAAATAAAAGAAATATTTTTGAAAAAAATATTATAAACTTTACATTTCAATATGATTTTTTTCTTCTGGAAATGTCATAAAGTTCTTAATTTACTCATTTTGACCAAAAATATCCCTACAAAAATCATTTTATCATGTCTTTAGTCCATAGTTTATTAACAGGATAAAACTATTGACTGATAAGTGGAAAGTTGGAAACAAAATGATTTGATCAACCTAAAATTGAGAAATTATACATCTAATAAAACAGCTAGAAAAATTGTTTTTGCTTAGATAAGTTGGGGATTGTGTTTTCACAATTGTTTCCCCTTTGTTTTTTTTCCCCCAAATAACCCGAACTTACCATAATGCCATAAACTTACTAAGCGCTTGCCGACAAAAAAAAAGAAAAAAAGAAAAAAAAAACATTTTCACAAAAAAGTTCAAGTTTTGATTTAATCACAAACGCAGTCGTTTTTATTAAATCATTCAACAGATTCTCTTTACAAAAA
>VBRH01000578.1:3301-18105 GCA_014578085.1 Cardamine resedifolia | reverse complement strand
AAAAAAAAAAAAAAAAAAACTTAAGATGTTTCACCTTAGCTATATTATACGTTTGGATTCTATTTTGTATGACAATTAAGTCTTCACAAACATTTTCTGTAATGGGTAGTGGCCACACTACCTAATACCAAAGAACTAGAGTGGGGTGAAAAGTAAACTATAATTTGTAATACACAAAAATGTAGTAATACAAACTTTTAAGTATTATGTTAAAACATGGAAACAGATAAATCATTAATTTCAGGTTTCTCTTGTACCATTATCTATCACACTACTTTAGTTTCTAATTTTATATATGATGGTTTTCATGATTTTTTTTAACACACTACATTTTGTTTTCTTCAGTCATGACTTGTGTTATGAACTAGTTGAATCATTATTTATGACTGTTTGCTATGAGTGTTCTAGAAAACAACCTTTAATCATGTCTACTTCAAATCAACCTGTTTTAGATTCCCAATTTGCTATTTCTACTTTACCAAAAACAAAAAACCAAAAAAATAGTATAGATTCCCTTTATGAAATCGAGTATGTTCCGGGAGATCGTCTTCCCGAAACTACCCTTCCCCTTGTAAATCCATATGAGTATTTCGCTAAAAAACCTAGTTCCTTTTCCGTTAGAGGTGTTCGTCAGCTCATCCAGCCATCTTCCAGCCGACGAGTTCGAGAATACGTTCAATCTAGCAAATTCTCTTCCTGCCAGGTTCCAGCCACGGAAAAAGAAAAATTCATATCTCTCAACATCCCAGAAAATCTACCGCGACTGTGGCAACAACAAGGATATACTCATCTACACTTTGGTGTGGTGAGAATCGGTTTGACCTTACACGCACGAAAAGGTCTACCAGTCGTCGCACGAATAGCTTTAATCGACTCACGATTAAAGTCATACCAACAAGCATGCATCGGAACAGTACAAACGACGTTAAACGCCGGAACAGTATTCATCACACTGTTTCCGAATTTTAATGTTTCGTTGCAAGATCCGATCTCTTAAAAACACTCAAAGTTCAACTGCAATTAACCAGAGCGCCTATGCAAGAAAAGAGTGTTGTGGCGACTCTACATCATCAGATCATATATCGAATTCAATGTCATGCTATAGATCTTGTCTTGCCCTCATCTGATGAAGCGCTTTATCTCGAAGTCGCATCTGCAACCCAAGCGCCCAACGCTATTCAGATCCCTAGACAAATATCTTGCGAAGAGTTATTACGCCGATTACCGGAGTCATGGGTGACAAGCTATGAAAAGTTGCATCAAGCTACACAGACACCGGTCAACTCTTCTGAAGTCAGCTTCCATTCCAGATCTGACGGAACAACTGAGATCAAATTCGAAAAACCCAGATCTTCATCCTTCCGGAAGCAACTATTCACTCAATTTGCTATACAAATTGATGAACACGACTTCTATGGCCCGATCCAGCAGCAGAATCCGAAGCCAATTTCTTTTGGTCAAGACGGCACGATCGTCTATCCTTTCAAAGATGAAAATGGACATTAGTACTTTGATGTTTGTTCCTGCTCTGCTTGCCTAGATACAGACTATGAATCCGATGAAGATATCCGCCGAAGACGACGAAAGAATAAAGATCCTCTTTACAAGAGGTATCTCGACGGCGATCCCACGGTTGACCTTCTTGGTGACGACAAGTACGACTTCATAGTCCAATATTCCACGAAGAAGGAGGAACCGGAACCAGAAAACATCATGATGATGTATCCAGATGATTTTCCCCCTTTGGAAGAATTCACCAAGGCTAACGTCCTTCACAGTCCAAAGATCTACCCTCAAACAATCGATACTTCTGGACCAGAACCTTTAAGTCAAGGAGAAAAGGTTCTAAACTGGCAAACATAAAACGCGCTAGCCCAAAATCAACTTCTGCGAAAAATAAATCACAAAGTTAATCGATTAACAAAAGAATACAATAGACGGCAACATAGCCTTCAAAGCGCGATAACCGAGATCCATGGTCGGTTAGGAGAGCTACATCACAAGATGATAAATTTAGCCTGTCACATGATGGTGGGAACATCCCAGTTTAAGATCAGAGAAGCAGAGACTGCCAGTCTTAAAAGTTAGCTAAAAGACCTTCAACGAAGTCTCGAAAGTCTAATTGAAAACCGGAGATCAAAAGAAACATACTATGATCCATATGCAGGCATGTCATCTGGAATGCCCATGTACCAATGATCCTACTCCCCAAGATTTCTCTTTGGTTACCAAGATCCAAAACCAAAGACTTCCACCCCTGGTTTTCTATCTTCTGATGAAACCTTCACTTCTCATTTTGGCATGACTCAAGTCAACAATCCGAGAACAAAACCAACTCGACCAAAACTAAGAAGGCAAAAGGAATCGGAGTTTCTAGTAATTCCGACCAAGAAGCTAACAATTACCTCTTCCTCCAGCCATGAATCTATTGACGAACAGAAGATCGATAAAGGCAAAAACATCGGAGAAGAGAAAAACACGAAAGGCAAAGACATCAGTGTTATCGAATTCTCGATGACTAATCTGCTCAATACTCTTGGCAACCCTTCAAAAACCCAAGAGCAAGTACCTCAAGCAGTTCAAGCCTCTTCTTCAAAACCAATCACAATAATTGATCATTTCACTGACACAAGTCTTGCTAGTTACGAAGCAAGTTCAGAAGAAGAGACACTGCCCGATCACTTTGCGATACGTGGTGGATCATATGTCTCAAAAGAAGAACCAGACATCGACGAAGTCGCTTTGAGCGACGAAGAGATGAAGTTTGAACCACCAAGATATCAAGAAGTACCAAAGCAGCCTGCCTCAAAGGTCATAACATTCACGTTCGATGACATTCCTTTCAAAAAATGGAATGATCGAATTGATGAATTCAATGCGTGGATGAGTTCAGAAGCAATATCAACTCCTCTAGATATTGTCATCCAGCAATTTACGGCACGACTATCTGGTGCATTAAAAGAATGGTGGAATTCACTCGGTGATTATCGGCAGCAAAAAGTGTATCAAACAACCATTCCACTACTTCTCGGTGAAATTCACAGGGAATTTGTTGGTACGCCGAATCACTTGA
The DNA here is from genome assembly GCA_014578085.1 of Cardamine resedifolia. Classification (NCBI taxonomy): domain Eukaryota; kingdom Viridiplantae; phylum Streptophyta; class Magnoliopsida; order Brassicales; family Brassicaceae; genus Cardamine; species Cardamine resedifolia. The sequence continues at coordinate 15,032 of VBRH01000578.1, read as the reverse complement.
AAGAACAACTACAAGAAGAGTTCTTTATGGTAAAATGCTGTTCATTGAAGAAACGAGACTTGGCTAAACACTTTGAAAGACAAACGCGGAGATATTATGCGCTTAACGGTCTCAACAATCCAAGCCTGAAACAAGTCTATCTCTCCTCCATTTATGACTACCTCAGTCAACAAACCAAACTCTACATCAACGATCAAGGCCAAACAGTAGAAGAAATTTTTATTGGTCAAATCCAACAATACGTCTTCCGAACGTTAGACAAGCTTTGCAAGCAAAAGGAGTTTTGGACGGAGTTCCTGGACAAGTCGAAACAACTATCAAGAATATGTGCTCGACCAGATCTATCGATCAAATGTTCGAAATCCAAAAAGCACTGTTTATGTGAAACACGAAGGAAACCTAGACGGTTCAAAAAGCCCTTTCAGAAGCACTTCCATAAACCCAGACGTAAACATTTCTTCCGAAACAAAAGAAGCTACAACAAGGCGACAAGGTGTTTTCTATGCAGCAAAGAAGGTCACTTCACCAAGAATTGCCCAAATAAATCTTTCAAGAAAAGACAATATCTGATCAGCTCAATATCTAAGATCTCCCCAGATCTCGATATTGATAACCACGATTTGGAGTCTTTGTTATCATATGACAGTGATGATGTAGCTATTCCGATTATGATTCTTCTGAATCAGATCGAGAAGAAGAAGAAGACTGCTGTTTCAAAATTACAAAGATGCCGCGCCAAGAAGAGATACACACACTGCACTTGCCGGTTACAATTCTCGATTCATCACAAAAAGAAGATGCAATACATGTCATTGCATTCATAGACATAGGCGCCCATACCACGATACTGAATCCTAAGATCTTGCCAGCGTCCATGTGGCTACCGCACCAACAAGAATTCCGAGTAGCAAACTCTGGGGCATTGACGATAAAGCTCAAGTCAAAGCCAATAATCATTGAGTTATTTCCAAGATGTCAAATCACAACTGAGGTTCTTGGATCATCTGCACCCGGAAAAAACCTTATCTTAGGATGGGATTCATATCATGCTCTGAAGAAAACATTTGACATATCAATCGAGCCTCGAGGTATACGATGGAAGAATTATTTCAAAGCCTTTACAACGCTACCTCGCCTCTTTACAGTGGAAGATAATACCTCTGCGGAATTCAACAAGATCAAAGAAGAGATTACAATAGTCTCTTGTGCAGAGTCTCATACAGACTTCCTTCGAAGGTGCAAAAATCCATTATAGCTCAACACGGCATTCTTCGTGTCACTACCTTTCAAGGAAGATGTTCGTACTACCCCGACTAAAGCAAGTCATGCGGGCATGTCACCAACATTACTTAAGCAAACAAATGAAGAATGCGATCAACTGATCAATCAAGGTGTTGTCTCAAATACAAACTCACCATGGGCGTGCAAAGCATTCTATGTTAACAACCGAGCAGAACAAACTAGAGGAAAACTCAGGTTGGTCATTGACTATAAACCCCTGAATCAATATCTGCAAGATATCAAGTTTCCACTACCCAACAAAAAGGCGCTTCTCCAACACCTTCAAAGAGCAACTATATTTTCAAAGTTCGATTTGAAATCGGGTTTTTGGCAACTCGGTGTTCATCCCGAAGAAAGATACAAGACCGCGTTCTGTCTGCCAAACCACCACCTACAGTGGAATGTCTTACCTTTTGGTCTCAAAACTGCACCGTCACTATTCCAACAGGCAATGCTACGCATATTCAAGTCTCTCCTGGATACAACTTTGATATACATTGATGACATTCTCCTATTCTCATCGACTGAAGAAGAGCACGTTCAAACACTCAAGAAGTTTCATAACTTAATCAAAGAATATGGAATTATGCTCTCGGCCCGAAAGATGGTTATAGCCCAGCTCAACATCGATTTTCTTGGAATGCAAATTAAAGATGGAAACTTCGCACCGCAGGCCCATATAGCAACAACGCTACTTGACTTTCCCGATGAAAATCTCACAAGAAGACAAGTGCAACAGTTTCTTAGAGTCATTAATTATGTGAGCGACTTTATCCCGCAAATTTCACAGCTGACAAGACCACTCCAGAAGATGTTGATAAAAAATCCACCACTATAGACAAAACGACAAACCGACGCTGTCAGAAGCCTAAAGGAGAAAATCCAGAACCTACCTCCTTTAAAGATTCCCTCTATAGGGACACGTATTCTATAAACTGACGCAAGCGATAAGTATTGGGGAGCCATCCTATTTGAAGAAATAGATGGTAAACATCAAATCTATGGCTACAGGAGCGGTCGCTTCAAAGACTCAGAAATGCATTATCACTCCACGTTCAAGGAAATCTTAGCGGTCAAAAGAGCAATTGAGAAGCTCGAATTCCATCTGATAGGACATAAGTTTCGTATCGAGATGGATATGTCATCCTTCCAGAAGATGTTACAATTCAAGCAAAAGATGGTCCCACATCAGCAGCTATTACGATGGAGTGAATGGTTCTCGAAATATGATTTTGAGTCCTTTTATTTAAAGGGTTCGAAGAATACTCTTGCCGATATGCTCAGTAGAAACCCACCAAAGGAAATTCACATGATGTCAAGCTCGTCTTCAAGCTACTACGACTTCCAGGCCAACATGCCTAGAGACGCTCACCGTTTCGTCGATCAGAAGTCCTTGCATGAACATCTTAAAGAGAAGACTTTCTTCTATCAGTCCATAATCCTCTCAAAGCACGAACCCAATAGTCACTACATTGCACCGCTGAGAATCCATCCAGACTATCCGTTCGCACATCTCTACAGGATCGAATGTGCAAACATGCAAGAAGAAGTCCTTTGTTTTCTCTGGTACCTCTGTTCGATTCGTACTATTGGAGTCACCTTCGACATACAGTGGTTATACCATTGTATCAATGCTCAACAGGTTCCAAAGGATTGTCTCGCAACCTTCCTGACATGGTTCGCACCATTACCCAACTGGAGCGGGAAAATGAGAAGATCAGCAAAGACAACTAACCTATCATTCAAAAGGTTAAAAGGGCAAGGAGGTCTTAACCTCTTCTTCAACCCGCATACCATCTACTTCTTCCACCGTCCTGTTCAAGTCAACCACAAATCTGGTAAACTTCATGCTCTACCTACTCTCACTCATCACAACGATTACCTAAAAGGAATCTGCCCAGACTTCAATATCAATGACATCAAAGCGTATGAAGATTTCCAAATCCATGCGTTTCGTCTCAACAACAGTAGGCAAACATTTCCTATTCCTTTCAACCCAAATTAGGCTTACTACCCAATTGACTATCAGATGAGCCTCGACAAAGATCTTCAATACTTCGTGGCAAAATAAGAAGGTATGATAGACACCCCAAAAAGGATCAACACATAACCACCATCTCAAGACTACACCTCAGAGTACTTCCAAGATGCACAACTCCCCGATGACTCGATGAATATCGATGAAATCAGAAGAATGTTAAACATTGATGTTAGCACGAAGTCACAAAACGAGTTTGAAGAACCAGAAACGGAGTACGAATGCCCAGGAGATCACTACGGTTGCTGCGACAAACACATTATCAAGTTCGAGATGGACCATTAACTAGGTAAACCTAAAAGTTATAAGTATCTTTAATGTATAATTATCAATAAATGTGTGTGATGTAAGCGATGATATAATCGCGTAAAATAATAAATGTGTGTGATGTAAGCGATGATGTAATCGCGTAAAATAATAAATGTAAGCGATGATGTAATCGCTGAGGTCATAGCTGAGGTAAGCACTTACGTCAGCGCGCCTAACCTCTCATATAAATATGTGTGTACCCCCTTGTAAGAAATCATCACTTGTTTTATGCAATCACTTTTCTATAAAAAAACTTCTCTCTAAGTTCTCTCTCTAATGTCTCTCTAAATCTCTCTCATTTTCCAGACCTTCTAGCATCTTCATAAGTCTTGATTACAACTGTTCATTCATAAGTTGTGATTCTGGATTATTCTTTTAGATAAGTGTTAGCGGTTCGCCAACACGACCTGCCAATACGGATTCGTGGGGAGGCAATGCTCTTAACAGTGGGTTGAGCGATAGGGCATGAGATAAGTCCCGCCGAGGCTCCCCTTTACGTTGAGATTGTGATCCGCGTCTTCCAACACGGCTTGTCAACATGACTTCTCGTCTAATACTTGTCTAGATAAATGATGGTCATTTATACTTTAGTTCACTGGTTATACTTTAGTTTTAACATTATGATAGTCATTATCTATCACACTACTTTAGTTTTCTCTTGTACCAAATTTAATGTTAAAAATCATATTTTATAAATCAAGTTTTGGACCAGAAATAATTCCCCTTTGAAAAAATCATATCCATTACCTTCAAAAATGAATTTTATATATGATGGTTTTCATCGGACAAAAGAGTGCACAAGTCTAAGTGTGATGGTACTTACCCCGTTTCAACTTTCTTCCGCACTAAATATTTTCAACCCTTTCAAGTCCATATTTAGATTCTTAGACTTGTGCACTATTTTGTCCGATAAAAACCATCATATATAAAATTCATTTTTGGAGGTAATGGATATTAATGGATATGATTTTTTTCAAAGGGGAATTATTTCTGGTCCAAAACTTGATTTATAAAATATGATTTTTAACATTAAATTTGGGGTACTATAAAATCTTTTTTATATATTATATATTAGCCGAAAATTGATGGCTTTCAAATAAGAAAAACTTTAAACTCATCTGTAGTATTTTTTTTCTGTTTTTATTACTAAATACAAATGGCTTAGAGGTTAGCTAGAGAGTAACTAGTTTGGTGTAAACTAAGTATATAATATTGAGTAATCTTTAAACTTAATGAGAAGTAAGCTCTTAAAGTCTTATGTCAAACAAAAACAAAACAAAAAAAAAGTCTTAATCAAAGTAGTTAAAATGCAATGCGTCATTGAGGAATGAGGATGGTACGAGCTTTATTAGCAAGAATTACGATTATTACACCAGAAGCAATTTGTAGAAAATATTTAAAAAAAAAAATAGAAGCAATTTGCAGAAAATTTTCAAAAAAAATAAAAAAAATAGAAGCAATTTGATAGAGGAATTATTTTTCTTTTGGGAAAATCCCATAAAAAACTTACAAGGTGTCAACTACTTCCACTTTAAACTTTCAAAGTGGCAATCCGGTTCAAACCGGCACTTCGAATCATGAAATAGTTAATTTCGTTGACAAAACAGTTAACTCCGTTACAAAAATAACTCGTGCTTGAACTTCAAAAAAATCTTTGGAGAATGTTATATGCATGTTGAAGACGTAAAATTGGAAACGTAAAATTAGAAACGAGTATGAGTCTTTCAAGTTTTTTATTGGTTTGATGTTGAGAAACCACGTTTAACTTTTCCATCAACAAAATTAAATGTTCCATCAATAGAGTTAACGATTATGTGATATGAAGTGTTGGTTTGAACCAAAATGTCACTTTGAAGGTTTAAAGTAATAAAAGTGTCACTTTAAAAATTTAAAGTAGGAGTTTAAAGTGAAAATAGTTGTTGCCTTATAGTTTTTTTAATGGGATTTTGCCTTTTCCTTTTATGCAAAAACAGCAGTCAACGTTTGGATGGCAAAATAGTAAATTTGAGTGACAATTGATGGGGTGACAAAGAAATGCGAAACCCCGAGTCACGTAAGCACAAGACTCGGCAACTTTGCTTTGAAGATTCTTCTTCAATGACTCCAAAACATTTTCTTCAACTTTTCTCATAAAATCCCGAGTTTTTCCGATTACCCATCTCTTGATTTCTTCTAAGAAACTGTTTTTTTTCCTCTCTTAATCTAGAGATAACATTTGCGATCCAAACTCAAAGCTCGAGTCTTTATCTTTGTTGTTAAAGATTTGATTTTGTCTTTGTTTCAATTCGTGTTGCAGAAGTTGACTATTTCGTGGGTTTCTAAACATCTCTGGATTTGAAGACTTTAAAGGAAGCAACATTACTTGCAGAGGTTAAGAAAGTTTTTGATTTTTTTTTGGGTTTAAGAGGTGTCGTTTACTCAATCTTGGAAAGTATTAGTAAAGTAGAGAGATCGATTTGAAAAGATTAGAGTTTTGTTGTTGTGGTGATGGCAAATCTATGGAAGAAGCAGAAATTGAAAGATACTGCTTTATGCCGTTTAGGGATTCTATTTGCAGTTACAGTCTCTTTAGTTCTGATGTTGGTATCTATACCAAGAACAGTTTTGAATAAGAGTTTCAACGACCATGATTTAGAGGATTTGGATGATTTGGATAAAGATTTGGAAGTTAAGCTTAATGCTTCATTGCTAAGTGTTGCTAGAAGTAATGCTATGTCTCTTAGGTTGCATAGAAGGAACCATTATCCGCCGAGAAATCTGGATCTGTATCCGAATTTGGCGAAAGATCGTGTGGTTATTGTCTTATATGTGCATAATCGGGCTCAGTATTTTCGAGTAACGGTTGAGAGTTTGTCAAAGGTTAAAGGAATCAGTGAGACATTGTTGATTGTTAGTCATGATGGTTACTTTGATGAGATGAATAAGGTTGTGGATAGTATTAAGTTTTGCCAGGTGAAACAGGTGTTTTCGCCGTATTCTCCTCATATATTCCGAACTAGTTTCCCCGGTGTGACCTCGAATGACTGTAAGAACAAGGGTGATGAGGCAAAGATGCATTGTGAAGGCAATCCGGATCAGTATGGGAATCATCGGTCTCCAAAGATTGTATCTTTGAAGCATCATTGGTGGTGGATGATGAATACGGTATGGGATGGTTTGGAGGAGACTAAAGAACACAATGGTCATATCCTTTTCATCGAAGAAGATCATTTTATTTTTCCTAATGCTTATCGTAATATACAGACTCTCACGAAGCTGAAACCCGACAAATGTCCTGACTGCTTTGCTGCTAATTTAGCACCGTCTGATGTGAAGTCAAGAGGAGAAGGGCTTGATAGTTTGGTTGCGGAGAGAATGGGAAATATCGGGTATTCGTTTAATAGAAGTGTGTGGGAGAAAATACACCAGAAGGCAAGAGAGTTTTGTTTCTTTGATGATTACAATTGGGATATAACAATGTGGGCAACGGTTTTCCCTTCGTTTGGTTCCCCGGTTTACACTTTAAGAGGGCCTAGGACCAGTGCGGTCCACTTTGGAAAATGTGGGTTGCATCAAGGTAGAGGAGATGAAGGTGATTGTATCGATAACGGGGTTGTTAACATCGAGGTTAAGGAAACAGATAAAGTGATGAACATAAAAGAGGTATGGAACGTTCGCGTGTATAAGCATCAACCGGGTTATAAAGCTGGTTTCAAAGGTTGGGGAGGTTGGGGAGACAAAAGGGACCGACATTTATGTTTGGATTTTGCAGCTATGTATCGTTCCAGAAGCAGCAGTGAATCTCCATGACTTCCAAGTAAATTTGGTAATATACTCAGTAACTTTTCGAGGAAACTGTTTTCGTTTTAATGCGCTTTGAGACTCTGATTTGGCCTCGGGGTTTCTCGTTGTATTTTGATTGTTATGTCTTGTTTGTATTACCAGAAGTATTTCTCTTTCTATACAAGCTTCTCTTACCCTTTTTACTTATTCGAAATAGCTTGAAATGGAATCTTGAGGCATTGCAGGTTCTTCATATTTGGTGTGAAGCTAGTCTTCACCAAATTGATTTAGGTCTGCAAAAGCTCTGTTTTTACTTTTTAGTCTCTCAAGTCAATCTATGTATGTGCTCTGATTTAGATTATAGGAGTTAAGAGTCCAAACTAAACCCACAAAAGCCGGAAAAGAACCCGAAAATGGAAAGTAAGACGGACAAAAGCTGGAAAAGAACCCGAAAACGGAAATCGCGGATAGACCGATGATCCTATCCATCCATACTTTTGCCAAAATATAAACCCAAAAATCCTAATAAACTTTTCAGGCTTGATTAATCTGAGCATCAACCCACCAAAGTAGATAATCACCCACTGGAAACAAAAAAAGGTGTGAGATGAATAAATCTGAATCAAACTGAGGAGATATAAATATCATAAAAAAAATGAAACTTGGACAAACCCAACAGATAAAATCAATGCAGAATCTAAAATAAAAGTACTCTGCTTTACACGCAACCAACGAATTGTCGCACACACCCATAATTCAATTCATTACTATCATTTTTGTGTTTTACACTTTTCAATTTTCATCAAGTTCTCATGAGAGACACCAAAGAGACTGTAAATGAGTAGAAAAAGTTGACTTCTTTCACTTTTGTGGGCTTTAGTTTTGGGTTTTGATTGAGGTCCACAACTAGAAAATTACATACTTAATAAAAGTATAAAACCCTATGTAAGCAATCAGAGGCTTCACAGCAACTTTCATGCTTACTTGGACAACATGCATCTAGACATGCCTAAGGTTTCCTTTAGTTTTTCTTTTATGCAATGAACAGTAGATGGAATGGATCATAATAATTTAAACAGAAAATAACATTTACATTTTCGGGTTTTATGTACACAAACGTAATCCCCATAGAAGGAAAAAAAAGAGAGAGATAGAATTAAGAAAAAAAGAGCTAATTTGAATTCCTTTTTGGAACCAGTTTGGCTCTCCTCTCATTCTTCTCTTCTTTCTTCAATCTCATGACCCATAACTCTAAAAATGTATATATAAAAGCATAACCATATGTCGTTTCTACTACCGTTTATCATCATTAAATTAAAGAAAAAGAAAAAAAAAGGAGAAAGGGAGATAAACGTCTCTTTGAGACTCTCTTCACTTTTTTTTATAGAGACTTTCATAATTAAATATTATTATTTTATATTTTATTATTTTCTTTAGAGTTGAGAGACTCCCCAATCCCAGAAACGTTTCTTACAACTGTCTCTTTATGACTAGTCTACTTAATATGTCTTTTAGTTAAATATTATTATAATTTATGTTCACACTTAAAAATGTATTCACACTTAAATTGAGAGACTAGGTGTTCTAAACTAGATGATCACCTGTGCTAATACATGAGATTATAATTATCTTAAGAATTATATAAACTAAAATAGTTTTATTTTATGGTTGAAATTGGTAATGATAGATCATCCAAATTTTTGTATAAGTTGAAACTCTGGATTAAATTTACTTTAATTTTTTTTTTGCTAATAATATAATATATGAAAATAATAATTCAAAAATTTTTAAGAATAATTTTAATGATATTTTCATTTTATTTTATTAATAATTTTTTTAAAATTTTTTTGATATTTTATTTACTAAGAGTAAGGAAAAGTATATTTTGAGAATATAATTTTGAAAACAATAGAAATAGACTAAGTAAAATGCTCAATTAGGTTGAAAGACAATTGTATCCTTTCTTAATTCAATAATCTGCATTATTTTCTAGTGAAATATTATGTAATAAACTACAAAGTAAATGCTTTTTTTCCTTAAAATATTACTCTTTTATTATATAGTAGAATTTTTTTTTCTCAAACATTAAAAGCATCAATACAACATGAGCTCTATATAATTATATACTATCAATACTCTGAAGATTATACATATTCTCGTACTGATAAGAAGAAAGGCATGAGAAATCAAAAATAGTAGTAAAATTCAAATCAGAAGTTTGGAAAACTGGTCTTGGTTGGTGAAAGATAAGAAACCGAATTGTTGTTTAAAAATATTTAAAAACCTAGAGTGCCTTTGACATAACAATCAAACCAAGAATGTTGGTAATTTTTCTTGACATAACAGATCAAAGAGTTGAACAAAAAAATTCACATACGTTAGAACATAATTGGAGTTAAAAGCATATGACTTGTCCTTATATCTAAAGAGGGCTGAATAGAAGGGTATCAAAGTTTCATATCTTCACCTTCTATCTTATATCTGTAAAAATAGAGAAAGATGATGTCACGAGAATTAACGAGGTTAGACAAAGTTCATACGTCCTCAAACAACCAACTAGATTCACTTAGACTATCTTACAACAAGAACTTGTCTAATTGGTATTACACGACACTAAGACACCTCTTAGCTCGTCACCAAACAATATCTAGCTACACATAGTCGTGGAACAACCAGACATGTGTTCCAACAAGTAACTCGACTTGCCTATAACTCACCGAAAACCAATGAATCGAATTTCTATCTCTATATTCGGTTAAACCTAGTAGTACCCACCTCCTTTGTATATATACTCATATACATATGAGATATGTCTCCCTAGATTTAATCAACAAAAAGGAAATAATATTTTTTAAATAAAAAAAATAAATCTTCAAGAATATATTCTCTAATAATATATTTGGCTGCATGTTGCTTGTGATTTAATCTCTCCAAATATCTTTTTGACATTTATCTTAACTTTACGAGTCACGTCAGCATCAATCGATTAATCTTGTGCTTATTCCAACAAGCTGCTCCATGTTAAAAGAAGCTCTGCACTTTCATTCTCCCTCTTTTTAACTGAGTTTTACAACTCAAGCTCACCACATACAACACACATACCAAGCACAAAATCATAATATAAAACTCCCCCTTAATCATACATCAACGTTATAGTAGCATCTTCAGGGATCTTCCTTTCACATTCTCCCCCTACTTGAGTGATAAAACGCTGTTAAAACTCCAAATGCATTGTGAGCATAACCATACTTCTTGAAACAATCTTCTCGATCAGAATCGCCTTTCCCTTGGAGCTCTCCAATAACTCTCATTTATACTTCTGTATTTTTTCCTCTCAATCCTTTCTTGACAACTTGACATGTGTTTCGAACAACCACATTCGCAACATATAGTATTATGTGAAGCACTAGTTGATAGGTTACAAGATAAACCATCATATAAATCAACCTTTTTAATCCATACCTTTTGAGATCTTCTTGAATCTGGAATAAATTTGTTTTGCTTCAATGCACAGCTCACCTTGTCAAGGAATTTGTAGCAGTATGCCTTGATATGTCATTTTCTTCCACAAGAATAGCATCCTAACATACAAATTACCTTTTGGTGATTTTTCTGGGTTTTTGTTCCAACATAATTCGTTTTGTTCTAGAAAACAGAATTTGGTGAACTTATGTTGTATCTAAAACCAGAACTCGTCTTCTTCCATTCAACCATACGTGGAGTATTTCTTTTGACTTGAACAGTAATGTCATCCATCGAGAATGTGATGACACTCTTTGATGTCACCTCCAACAACTTTTTCTTTGTTTCAGCAGGCTTCAATATTTTTTTTAACAAAAATGGTTTTTGAATTACACGTACCTCCATGATAACCAAGACCAAAAAATTTCTTTTCCATTCTTCCCATGCTCAGTATTTGATCTAGATCTATTGTTCCACTGTTTAGCATCTTCAAGTTCTTTTTGTGCTCCATGAGTTCAATCTCTAACCGTTTGGATTTGTCACTTTCCGCTACAAGTTCCTCCTTCAGCTTCACCATGTGACCAACTTCATGATCCCCACTCATCAAAGCACAAGAACTCTCAGTAAACTTAACTTGCAAATTCTTTGGTTCTTCTTTTTCATTTGCTAGCTCTTTCTCCATATACTTCATCTTGCTTTCCATCAACATCTTTTCTTTGATTATTACCATGTAGTTGATGCGGACATCAATCCAGTGACTGAACCATCTGACGAAGACACACGTGAGGGACATACTGAGGTAACAAAGACTCAAGGAAAGACTCAGGAAGGTCCATTAACCCGAGCAAAAGCCAAGGAGTTGAGTGTAGGACCATACAA
>VBRH01000577.1:27574-38264 GCA_014578085.1 Cardamine resedifolia | reverse complement strand
TTGCGACAAATTTTTTTTTTTTTCTTTTTTTTTTTTTGTCAAACAAGTCAATCGACAAATTGCTTATGTTTTAACTTTTAACTATTGTTAATTTTTCGATCCATATTTTACATGATAATGTAATAATTAAATCTTAAATATCTAATATATATACTATCAAAATGTAAATTAATGTAGAAGAGAAGGATACTTATTCTCTACTTTCACTACAAGAAATATGGGTATTGATAACACATTATAATAGCTTAACTTTCATAACTGCTATTAAAGATGAAATGTTGGATTGAACGACCACATTAACGATACAATAACGTTATTAGTAACGCTCTATCATCGTCCGTCATAATTGGTCGAAGACGTTACATATCAGATTTTTGTTCTCCTATTGTACTATTATTTAGTAGAGCGCAATATTTGCTGCAATATTATATACTACAATAGCGAACATATTTTTATATTAATAGTTGTTTTCAGAACATTTTCTAATAGTTACATGTATTATGACAATAGCATTTTGTTATATGCTATTTCTACAATTATGTATTATGCAATTTTTTTTTCATTTTTTTCCCAGTACCTAATTTCTGTTTCGATCATAATGTTATTTATCTAGATAGCTATACTGAATTAAAAATTAAATTACATGATGTCAATGTAAGTACAAAAAATACATGAACATGTCAACGTACTGAAATTACAAAGATAAGAAAATAAAACGAAAATTCAATGCTAATCACAATATTAGTTTCAGAAAAACATGAGTTTATCTGCTACTTTGAGTATATAAGAAACTTTAAAATATCAAACAACTTACTGTCTTTAAATACAGAGCCATCTTCTGCCTATGCTCCATAGTTTGAACTTTCACCAACGGGTTTCTCTGCTGGTGCAGCGTGAAGTTCATGTACCACATCAACAACAATTTCGTCCCTATGTGTTTCCTCAATCACAACTTCATCCACATAGTCTTCTTGCTGATTCATCTGAAATCATCAACCTCCATCTATAATGTCAAGTCTTGAGAAGAATATGGTAATCCCGTGTTTGTGACTGCTTCTGTCATCAAATTATGAGAAGAATAGTAACCAGTTCATAGAAGAAGTAAGAAATCAGACATTAAAAAACTAAAGTAATCAATCAGTCATCAAGGGAAATCATTAAGGAAACAATATGCGACTAACCCGCTTCTACATAGGGGACAACAGAAGAAAGAAAGTTAAAAAAAACACCTTAGCTGGCTCAAGAAGTAGCACGCAATACTCAGGAACTAGACCACTTGAGGGATCTAATTTAATTTCTTGGTTTGATTGCTCACTGTTGTAAAGACTACCAGGAGTGGGACATACGTAAATCAGCCTTGACCTTAAAGAATTAGCAAACCAAGCTTTCTCTCTTTGCTATACATCAAGCAAATAAAATCAAAACGATCAAAACCAATAAGTGTTTCCGTCTTTCCCAAGAGAGTACTAAATTGTTAAACTGAAGTTAAATTGTTAATATATTTTCAACCTGAAGCTTAGTCTGGTCAGAGATCAGAGATCATTCGATAACAAGTTCAAAGGATCAGACACTCAAATAACTATGACATCAACACACTAGAAAACGTTTAAAGAAACAAAGAGTAAGACTGTCTTACCAAAGGATACACGAACGAACCTTTTCTTCGAATGTAGGAAATGAAAACATTTAAAACATCAGTCACTTACAAAGTAAAAACAATCCGCAACAACAATAAACTTGAAGCTTATCTTCCTTAAACTGTTAATCAAAACAGAATCATCAAGAGAGGATTCGATCGATAATTGAAGAGCACAATAGTTTTAAAAAGAACGAACCATGACAAGAACCAAGTTTTGTAAACTGATGAAACGGTCTTTGTAAGTTGAGTTTCTTTTGTTTTGTATCTCATTGTTAAGCTTTGGTAGATACTTTGAGCCATTTAGGTACTTTTTAATATCCTGAAAAAACCAAAAAAAATGAATACAATGTGATTTTGCAAAGTGAAACTATGATGAGTAGACATGCCATAGGGTTTTTGATATAACCACGAGGAGCAACATGATCCTGGAGAGTCATCAAAGATGTTAATTAATTTCTAATTAAGGATTTAGTTCTGATAGAGAGACAAAGAAACTATAACAAAAACAAAAACAGCAGAATAAGACATTGTTGTTACTGTAATTAGTTGATTAAAAATCAAATCATATAGAAAAATTAGAGATTTAAAGGGAATAGAAAAAGCTTACATTATTACAATAAGGAAGAGAGGAGAGTCCATCATGAGGACCAGCTAGAGATATGTAGTTGCAAACCGGAGGTCCATCGTCAAAGAACTCGATCAAGCCTCAAGCCACCATGTTCCCCTGTTTCATCATTCATCAACATCCATGAAACTGAAACGGGTAAAAATGATTAAAAGTTCCTCCTTAAATGTCAAATCCGATTTACACAGATGAAGATGATGATGATTAAGAAGAGGGAACGAGACTGGGAGATCGAGCCTGAGATTGAGAGAGAAAAAAACAGAGATTGATAGAGATCGAAGAGGAACGAGACAAAGATTGAGGGATCGAGAAAGAGATGGAGGACTTAGACAGAGAGTAAGAGCGACACAACAAGACTGACATTGAGAGATCGAAACAGAGATGGAAAATCGAGACAGAGACTGAGTAGCGATGAACCTAATTTTTTGGCATCGACAGAAAAAATGAGAGAAAGAGAATCTTTTGGGTATTAACCCTAACATTTGGGAATTTTATTTTATTTTTAGGAGGGGGACACTGAAAAAATACTATTGGCGGTTAAGAATTCTATAACGGTTTAAAATTCATATCGCTATTATATAGCTATGGATAACCAAAAAAATAACTGCGTGTCAAATTACTTTTGCTGCTCAATATAGCATAGCGTTTGCATTGAAACGCTAAGAAATAATTAGGTCACAGTAAACCACAGTAGATAATCGCTAAATCCCCTTTCTTCATCTCCAAATAGAAGGCGAATCAAAACCCAGATCTTCCTCTTGTCTTCGTCAATGACCAACCCAGACTTTAAACCTCCTCTTCTCCTTATCGTCTTCTCCAAGCTGTGATTCCTCAAGCTTTTGTTCTGATTTCTCCAGATCTTCCTCTTGTCTTCGTCGATGATCAGCCCAGACTTTGAAACTCCTCTCCTCCTCATCGTCTTCTCCCAGCTGTGCTTCTTCAAGCTTTTGTTCTGATTTCTTCAAGCTTCATGACCATGGAACTCAACCTGCAAATCTCTGCAAAACCAAATCGAGACCTCCATGGTAATTGTAATGCGCTCTAAAAGGTTTTGAGTTTTAAATTCGATTTCGTCCAAAATTAAGGTGTCTCTCTCCCTTTTTCCATCTTTTTGTCAAATTTAAAGACTTTCGTTCATTTTGAATGTGCCCGCAAGAAGAATTTAAGTAATCGTATGAAAACTACCTAAAACTAAAATCTCAAAACACCATTTTATAAATTCATTTTCTTTATGAATTATTTTTAAATCGAAAATAGCATTATTACTGTCTTACCTTATAACTAATGACATATTTACATAGAATACTTGGGTTTTATCCACTCACCCAATAAACTACGGATCTAATCCGGGAAATCCGAATTTCTCATTAAGTCGGGTCATTCAACCTATCTCATTTCTCACTTTATCATTCAAATAAAAACTGTTATTTCTCCTCTTTCGTGAAATTAGGTATAACTACCTCGATTTTCTACTCAAAATATTGTGTTCGATCGATTTGTTTAAGTAATCGAAGATAGTTAAGACAAGGAGAGGGAAACTAAAGACAAATATTGCTCCAAATGAGCAATCTCCGGTTCTGGTTCCGAAGGAGGTCATTTAAGAAGAAGGAGAGAGTCACTGGACTGACGAGAGGGAGCAATCTCTGGTTCGGAATGATGAGGAATCCGTCGCTCAATTCGGGAAGAGTGAAGAAGGAAAAGAGAGCGACGGCGAGGGAAATGAAGAAGGAGGAGATAAGGAAAGTGAAGAAGGAGAAAACGAGGGAAGTGAAGAAGATCTCGAAGAAGAGAGCGACCGATCTTTGGTTTGCCGGAATAAAGAAGAAGGAGATACAGACGAGGGAAGTACAAGCCGAACCGTGACCAACTCAACGGTAAGTAGTTAGTTAGATTCGATTGATATTTTGATTCGATTGAACATGTAGAACTAGGTAGAACTAGGTAGAACTAGTTAGGGAAAACTAATTGCTCTTGATGTCATTCGTTTTAATGAGGGGAAATTAATTGCTCTTGATGTCATTCGTTTTATTTAGGGAAAACTAATTGTTATTAATGTCATTTGGAATTGAATTTGTGGGTTTCAATTTTTTTGTAATACTGGTAGAACTAGATAAAACTAGTCGAATATTATTTGTAATACTGGTATAACTAGGTAGAACATTCTGTGGATTGAAAATTTTATGAAAAGGTATAACTTGGTAAAACTGGGTAAGACTTGTTGTTGCAGGTTTCCAAGGAGGAAACAGAGACACCACTGCAACCACTGAGAATGTACTTCCCGCCATCAGAATATAAGAAAAAAATAAAGTTATCCACGAGGTGTTTTATACATGAAGCTTTGAAAACGCTAAATTGTTTGCCTCATCCGCTCACTATGGTTGAGAGGAAATGGTTTGAGGAACATCCGGGATTGAACGCCTGCAGACCCCTCTTAACCATAGTGAACGAATGAGGCAAACAATCTAGCGTTTTCACTTCGTATATCTTGTTTCAGACTTGTTTCACAATGCCTTAAAGAACTTTCTTTTGCTCTTTAGATTGTTTGAATCTTAACCTTGCTAATGGAGATGTGACTATGCTTGCATTTATATCAGATGAGATGACAGCCCTTAACTTTCTACTCACTGAGATGGTAATCTTACAAATCGAACCTTATAACAAATGAAAATTTATCCACAGCATGTGGGCTCTCGTGGAGTACCAGTTCTAAAAGGAACAGCTCTTAATCAGGCAGGCATGAATTCTGGTTTCCTGCTTTTACTTAGTTTTATTTTGTTTAAGAGTTGTTTGCCCTTGCTCTTGTGATGTTAGTTTAAGACTTGGATGTTATGTAAGACTTGTTATTATGTATGTTTTGGATGATTTATGAAATAAAAAATATATATATAAATCCAATTAAATATATTCTGAAAAAGAAGATTTAAATAAATTGGAATAATATGCACATGAAATATTACAAAACAATAGATCCCAGCATAGCAATAAAAAAATGCTACAACATAATATATTACAGCATTTATAATGAGCTATTAAAATATATATATTATACCATTTTTGTAACGCTATAATTGAAGAATTTATAATAGCAAATGTTATTGTAGGATTTGAATCTATTATAGCTCCGGTGGCTGTTATAGCATTTATGAAAACGCTATTATACAACTATTACCGCAGATTTCGTGAACTATTAATTTCACTTTTTCTTGTAGTGTTTGCATTGTATAAATTAATTTCCAAAGAAATCACTTCTCTGAATGATTTTAGAATACAAAACTAATTTTGTCCCATAGACGAAGAATTACGGGACAAGACAAGATGCAAATTAATCTCTAAAAATTTGAATATTCTTGTCCTTTACGACATTCACAATGGCGAACTAGTCCGCGTGACACTCTTTTTCCAAATATCTTCATCTCGAATTTGGATTTTTTTCATTCATCACTAAGTTCCGTTTAATGGCATACTAGGATGATTAGCAGATTCTAATCCTAAGCATTTTACTAGGATGATCTTACAGACTGATCCATTTAGCCTAGTTTATTAGCGGGTTACGTTCGGGTTGAGATTTTTTTACCAATTTAAATAAACTATTTTTATATAACGCATGAGCTTTTTTTGTTTTCATTAATCCGGCAAAGTACTCATACGTTTTCCTTTAACGGAAACTCATGTTTAACCATTAATAAATTAACCCAAGATTTAAGTTTATTATTAAAGAAACATAAGACCAAAATGGATACAAAAGCTTCACCAAAAACGTCAACATCGATCACATTTGGACTCTCTTTCACAGTTCAAATTTTAACATTTTGGTTTCGTTGAATTGTAAAAACATTATGTAACTAAAATCTTAGTTTTACTAAAATCGTTTACATATATTATTTACAAAAAATAATTTATTTAGTTATAAATAAAAAATCCAAAAGAAAAAAAAAGAAATTAATCAAAAAATTAATTAGAAATTCAAGAGTTTAAATTTACGTTATGTGAAAACAGATTGAATATCGCACCTCTAACGGACCAAATAAATTATATGGACATGATGTCACATTCAGTTTGTTTTGTAGTTCTGACATTTTAGAAAAATTGTCAGCAATAACACTATTGGGATACCACTTTCCACAAATACCACTTATTTTTTATCATTTTTTAAATATCACTCTAAGATATGTCATTTGACAAAAATACTCTTAATGAAAAAGTATTAGGGTTTAGAGTTAGTTTAGGGTTTTAGGGTTTAGGGTTTTAGGTTTAAGGTTGGTTTAGGGTTGGTATAGGATTTAGGATTGGTTTAGGGTTTAGGGTTTAGGGGGTTAAGGTTGGTTTAGGGTTTAGGGTTTTATTCCATAATTTTATGATCAAATAAGAAATCTGTGATTTTCTCGCCAAAAAATGGAACCGTAATTTTCCCGCCAAAAACATATTTTTCCCGCCAAACATTTTATTTCTTAATTTTCTATCAAAATAAGAAATCCACAATTTTTTCTCCAAAAACGGATCCGTAATTTTCCCGCCGAAATCTTGATTTCGTAACTTTCCCGCCAAAAATTTTATTCCGCAATTTTTCTGCCAAAAACAGATCCATAATTTTTCCGCCAAAAAATTATTCTGTAAATTCCAACTAAAAATTAATTATGTATATCAAAATAAGTAATCATTATCTTCGTTAAGGTAATTCCGTCAAAATACATACCTAAAGTAATATAAATGAAAATAGACACTTTCCAATGGTATTTCTGAAAATGCACTCTCATATAGTGATATTATTGAAATCCCCCAAAATTTTAATTTTTAAAATTCTTATTAATTTTTTTTCAATAAAATTTTACTTTTGTTTTATTTTTATAAGTAAATAAACTATTTTTTTGCAAATAGTTTACATAAACTAAGATTTTTAGTTAAATTATGAAAGGATTTTAACAAATAGTGTTTGAAGTAAACTTTTTTATTTAAATAAAATATCAATTATATATAAAATAATTTTATTTCAAAAAAACTCAAGTATTAAATTTATGCGGAAACATATTGAACTTAACACATGTAACGGATCAAAAAAAATTTTAAGAACAGGATGTCAAAATTTGGTTTGATTTCACAATTTTAAAACTTAACACTTAAGTTTCTTAGAAATATTAAAAATATTTGATATATTATTTAAATTAAAACGGTTTACTTAAAACATTATTTGCTAAAAACCTTAAAATTTAGTTTGATTAAAAAAAAACCGTAGAATTTGTTGCCAAACATGATACATGAAACTGAAGAGTTTTGAGCTGCAACAACTTGATAACTTGACGAATCAAGATGCCCACATCTGGAGTAAGAAGAAAACTATAGGGTTAATTATAAGAGAAATTGTTAGCAATACCACTATTGGGATACCACTTTCCATAAATACCACTCATTTTTTATGATTTTAAAATACCACTATGGATGAATCTTTTGATCAAATTACCCTTAATGACATGAACATTATCTCTTATATAGTTACAACCTTATAGTTTAGAGTTTAAGATTTAAGATTTAGGGTTTTAGGATTTAGGGTTGGTTTAGGTTTGGTTTAGGGTTGGTTTAGGTTTGGTTTAGGGTTGGTTTAGGGTTTAGGGTTTAGGGTTTAGGATTTATGGTTTAGAGTTTAGAGTTGTTTTAGGGTTTAGAGTTATTTTAAGTTTTAGGGTTGATTTAGGGTCTTATTCCACAATTATCCGGTCAAAATAAGAATTCCGTGATTTTCCCGCCAAAAAATAGATTCATAATTTTTCCGCTAAAAACAAATTTTTTCCTGCTAAACTTTTTTCATAATTTTCTATCAAAATAAGAAATTCGCAATTTTCCCGCAAAAAAACAGATCCGTAATTTTCTCTCCAAAATCGGTTCCATAATTTTTTCGTCAAAAACAGATCCGTAATTTTCTCGCCAAAATCTTGATTTTGTAACTTTCCGGCCAAAAATATTATTCCGCAATTTTCTCGCTAACAATATATCCATAATTTTCCCGTCAAAAAATTGTTTTGTAATTTTCCACTAAAAGTTAATTATGTAATTGTTATCAAAATAATTAATCATTATCTTCATTAAAGAATAATTCAGTCAAAATACATACTCATAGTATAAATGAAAATGGACACCTTCTAATCGTATTTCTGAAAATTGACACTCATATAGTGATATTTTTGAAATTCCCCCTTAAGAGAGGTATTATTGTGTGATACAGTTTTGCCTGCCCAACATTGCAAAAATACAAGCGAGTTTGGATCCACTCTCGAAATTTACAAAAATTGAACGAACGAGCAAGTTGACCTATAAAATCGAAAGACCTAACTAACTCACAAAATCTTAAGCATGTAATTAAACAAAGAAGAAGAGAAGATTTGATGAAATTTACCCTTAGAATCCAAAGTAGACAACGGCGATGCTAAAGGTTGTCGTGGATGACAAAGCGTTTACGTGGCTATCCTTTGTTTCTCCTTACTGTAATTGTTGGTAAAAGTTAGAGATTTCTCAAAGATATAAAAGAAACAAAATCAGATTCTTACCAAACCTTAAAAAGCAGAGTCTGAATCATAATAACATAAGACCCCCGACGACAAGTCAGATGAACACCAAGACTGGCTTGACATCTTCTTTCTTCTCTTGAAAAAGCTCTATAGATTCATTCTTCAACCACATAAGTTTTGACATTGGAGTCAAAAGTCACTCTCTTACGAGTCAAAAAGATTGGGACTGTGTTTGTTTCTGCGAAGAAATCAATAAGTCAAATCTGTTTACCTATAGAAAAATAGAGCCAAAAAAAAACAGTTAAGGACTTACCAGATGATCATCCGTGATGTTAGGGACTTCCACGACACTAGGGACCTTTAGATTCAGAAACTTTGGTACTTCCTCAACAATAGGAACCCTAAGATCATCTTTTGTAGATCCATCAGAGATTCTCTACAAAAGGAAAAAAAAATTTAATAAAGAAAATCAAAAGATGTGATATTTTAGTTTTGTACGGGAAACAGAGAGAAGAAGAAAATTTACCTTTAGATTATTGTACACATGCATTTGGGGGTTTCTCTTTTTTGTTTTAACGGCAACTTTCCTTTTCTTTGATGACCGTTACAAGACTCTCAAAATCCATTGGACCGTTGCTTTGTGGGTCCCTTGCTTTATTTTAAACGAACGGATAAATAATGGGCCGTATCAAACCCAATTATTTCTTCTTCTTTTTTTCCTTTTTTGTTGAAAGGTGTTTTTATTAAATGCAAGATATCAAATAAGACAGCCCAGTTCAGGCAATGTTGATGGGTCTATAGCCCAAATATAAGTACAGTAAATTATTATAGAACTACAGTCACATCTAATAAATACGTAAAATATTCGGTATCTGATTATGATCCCAAACTGTCTACCATATCTGAATTTTCCAAAATGGTGTTCAAATAGTAATAAGCAATAATGAGTAGAGATATTCCCAAATATATAAAATTTTCTGCAGATATTCAAAATCTAATTATTCAAGATATTTTGATTTAAAGCATATTTAGTGGGAGGTTTCTAATGTGTCTTTCATAAATATTAAAAAATAAAAAAAATAATCAAAAATATAAGAGAGAGGGTAATGTTCTCATTTGAGAATTCTTGAGAATCTTATAAGAATCTCTATTTTCACACATGTTGAGATTTGATTGGTTTTATTTTTTTTTACAATTTTAAATTAAAAAAATAATTTAAATATATTAAAAGTATTAAAATAATATATTTGAGAGAATTCATATACTCTTTATCAATGTTGATGCTCTTACTGTATAATTTTTTGGGAAATATAATATATAATTCCTATAATCGGAGTCTGCCAAGTAGCATACATGCACTAAGACATAGAGAAGCGACGTGTAAATATGATTCTCTATTTTCTTTTGTCATTATGTTATTTCATGATTTTCTAATTGTTTGTTAGTATTCTTGAATAAAAATTGTAATATATTTTATTGTTTGTTCTACTTAAAACAAAATAAGATTTTCTTCGTGCTTGTTTTTTTTGCTGTGCTTCTCTTGGAAGAACAACCCAACCTTCCTACTCTTTTCTATTTGGTCGTCGAAAGTTTAATATAAAGTTTGTATTACGGGAGATCCTTCCAATATATTTCGTATTATCTATCAGTTTCCCTAATTACGACAATTTAATATTGGTTTCCGTATTTATACATTGAAATCCTCTTCTTGTGCAAGTAAAATCTAATAGATAAACAAAGAAGATTAGGTAATAATTAAATGTAATTAGATAAATCGATATATACGAAACATAAATATGAAAACTCGGTGGATCTTCCGTTATAATTTGCTTGCTATTTTATCCAAATGATTTGTATATATATATAGGAGCAGAAGATAGCATTTTCATCATTAAGCTTCTTCCCTTGCCGACAAAAAAAAAAAAAAAA